>RHKH01000040.1:154097-171944 GCA_009829795.1 Lasiodiplodia gonubiensis | reverse complement strand
TACCTATGACATGAGCAAAAAAAAAAAAAAAAAATCCACGCTAGCCATCGGCTGCGAGAGGGGACTGTACAAGCGTGTCTCGTGCAACCTGAAATGTATCATAGCCAGGGATGACAGTTTCCTTTTTTTGTTTCCTTCTCCGGCCCGTAGTACACGTGAGACTGAGCTTACAAGAAGGACCATACCAGAACCCCATCGCATGCTGAGCGCATAATCTTGGGCATTGTCTTTTTCCCCAAAGCTATATTGCAACATTAATGGCGACTCCTGCGGGTCAACCTTCAACATCAGGAACAGCACACTTAGCTGACAAATACACGAGCAATACCGTATCGATTCGAGAATCTATGTCTCTTCGAGACACTAGCTTCATGGGACTCTTTGCACAGATGCCCAAAAGTGATGACAGAAGGGACCCATAAAGTGGGTTCATTGGCTCGAAAACTATTCTCCAACCAAAGCATCGAAGTTATTTCTTTTTCGGCTTGGGTCCTCACAGTCTCGTAAGGATATACTTATTACTCTACTCTCTACCTAGTATCTTAGGAAGGCCCGCTCCTATTGATTCTTGGCTCTTCTCCCGAATCTGAGGCATGGTTTTTCTCTTGGCATCTCAACGCCACTTTTTATTCCCTACTTATTTCCCAGGGAATAGAGGGTGATCTTAGAACATCAGGCAGCTCTGGATAGCGGGATACCTTTCCCCCCTTTTTTTTCTAAGAATAAAAAATAATCATGTTGATTGCAGGGTTCTCTCTTGACTGTTTGCAAAACGTAAGCAGTTATTACCATTCTCTCTATTGCCTTCTACCCACAGGACGCTAAGCCCAAGAACAGAAACGGTTCTGATCATTCAACATGCGAGGTACCAAGATCGTTCTGGATAGTTAGTGCATAGCCATTCGGCTCACATGATTAGTTTACGAGTCAAGTCCATCGCTATAATGCTTGTAGTTCACTACTTCCTTTAGTATGATCGCGACTCTTGTTTTTCCTCCCAGAAACAAAGCAGTGTGGAAAATCGTTGCGTTAGTTCCGAAAGACGGCGCGCTTACTTATGCAATCGTCACTTGGCGCGTGCAGCCCGACGCGCGACGCGGCTCCAAGCTCAACACCTCGACACCCCGACCGTAATGGCTATCGGCGATACATCCAGCGCGCTCGTACTCGCTGCAAAACGCAGTCAAGCGCTAACTTATCTTCCGCAGTACCAGAATGAGCTCGTCCGTGCTGTTGTTCACGAGACGCGCGAGTTCAATACCGGGGCGACTGGTATCCTCCAGGCGTCGCTCAACCCTTCTCAAGACGCGGCCACGGCATGCGCGCTCCTCGTCAACCATCTCGCAATGCGCCGAAACAAGCGATGTCTGCTAGCATACCACCGGACGCGCTCGGACAAATTGGAGGAAATGTGCTGGAATGGCATCGACGTGCTTGAGCAGCGGCAGGGACAGCAGGTCGGCGGCAAGGATGTGAGCGGCGACACGGGTAGCAGCAGCAGCCTGAGCCCGGAGGAGGAGGAGTACGTGAGGCAGTACAGCGATCTACTGGCCGCCTACAAGGGCCAATGGACTGATATCGACCTCACCGGTAGCCTGGAACCACCGCGTGATTTGTTCATCGACGTACGCGTACTTAAGGATGCAGGAGAGATTCAGACAGAGTACGGGTAGGTGACTTCCCTGCTTCCCCCATGGGCTCTCCTCCACTTTACCCCTCAAGTATGGACATGGCACCCCGACCGCGCATGCCCATTGTTTTGCGAGGTGGAGAAAGCATGGCTAATCCTTCACCCAGAGCGATTACCTTGACGAAGAACAGCCAATTCTACGTGCGTCAGGGCGACGTCGAGCGCCTCATACAGCAGGGCTATCTTCAGCGGCTCACATGAGTTGGCGCGAGACGGGACAACCCGAGCCGTGCTGCACCAAGTCGGTGTCTGCGCGAGAAGGGCTAGGCTTGCTTTCGCGTGTCTAAATTCTGGCCCAACCCCCAACGACTTGCGCGGGACGGGTCTTAGTTGGACGGGGAGCTGAAGCTTACGGCGAGCAAAGCGGGGCCTAGCAACCATGGCTAGGCCCAGACAGTGCACCGCATGCAGCGTCGCTGAAGCCATTGGTGGTCTCGGATCAGGTGCCAAAAGGCTGCGCTTATTATCACGGAGGACATGGCGCAAGAACTAGTGTTGTATGTAATTCGATTTGCACCGTGCTGGCGAGCAGTGGCGTGGTGCGGCGTCATTGCACATGCCCGACGGCTGAGCTGCCGGCGCCACGCGTGGATGCGCGTTAGCGAAGCGCCAAGACTGCTGCATGAGGACTGACGGCCGTTCACATGGCGATCAGGCAGTTTGTGCGACGACGGTGGGGCTCCTGCAGCAAAAAAAGGTGCTCGACGCTGCCCTACGGCCTGCGAGTGCCCGCGGCCGGACACGCCGGTCGGTACGCGAGCGACCCCGGGCCGCCTGACGGTCAATGGTAGCGCTCCACTGGCCGGGCACGGTTGTGGCGCCCATCGACGTGGTTCTGGAGGCGGGGAGAAGGGAAAATTCTCGAGCTCGACCATCAACAGCTCCGGCGCCCATCCCGGCCCACCATCCCGCCCGGTTTCCCGACCAACTCATTCGCCAATTGCTCCACCCGCCCTGCAGCTCTCCCTCTCTCACCGACCCTTAATCCGCAATCGATGCGCAGATGGGCCTAATCCCCCGCTGAGCAGCCCGCCCTGCTGGTCCCGCCCGAGTGACGTTTTGCACGTTACCTTGCGCCATTCACTCGCCATCGCTGCCGGACTGCACTCTTCGCTCCGCAACCATGTCGAGACGCCAGGGCAAGATGCCTGGCGACGCCCACCCGAGGCTCCATCTGCCCTTCACCAGCCAGTACGTCGACGACGCAGACCTGAGCTACACGCCTACGGAGACCTCCACCGCCAACTCCAGGCCTCAGCCCATTTCCTCCCCGCCCCGGCCCACCACCAGCAGCGGAGGCTATCTCTCGTCATCCTTCACCCGGACGCCGGCCCGCTCCTTCTACCACCAGGCTACTCATGGCTCAATAGGTATGCACTTACCTAATTGCCCACCACTCAGCTTGCAGCCTTTGACTAACAGCTATGCAGATACCCCAGAGTATTCGTCCCAAGGCGTGAGAGACAAGACGCAGGAACTCTCCATGCACGCCCTCTCCGAGTCGGGCTCCTTCCGCTCACCAAGCGTCCTCGCCCACCGCCTATCCGGTGCCGGCAGCCCCCGCGGCCGCCGCCCGCCCGAGCTCGATACTTTTGACCTGGACGGTGGACGGGACGTGCTGGAGCTGCCTCCCCCAGGCATAATCCAGGAGGAGTCGGAGCCCTCCTCGCCGGAGCCTCTGCGCGAGGCCGTCCCCAGGAGGTTCCCACGGCCCGTGTCTTCGGCAGGCGGCAGGCCATCGTCGGCCACTGCCGCCAACGGCGAGCATCATCGAGATCCTCGCCGATCGACCGACGATCGACGGGGCCTTTCTGAGACGTCGTCGCTGCTCCCCAACAAAAGACCTCAAAGCAGGAAGCACTACGGCTCCACCACGGCCGACGTAGAGGATCAGAGGCATGCGCTCGGGTCACGGCCCGCCAAATTCTGGAATCGCGTCTCGGGCGCGGCTCACTCGGCTGTCGATGGTTTCCACAGGGCGACGAATCCGAAGAGCTGGGACAGAGAGGCTATCTTCCAAACCGCCGTCGTTGAGCCGGTTTCTGCCCTGCCCGCTGTTTTCCTTGGGTTGCTGTTGAATGTGTTGGACGGTCTCTCGTATGGTGAGTGCTCATTGTACGTTGCGAAGTTTCAAGTCGACACGTAGTTGTACCCCCTTGCCTCGAGCATGCGGAACGCGATCCACCAATCGCGTGGGATGCTCGCTTCATGCCCCGCAATCGCACTTGACCACGGTTGGAAGATATCCTACTAATGCTTCGTAGGCATCATTCTTTTCCCCCTTGGTGAACCAATTTTTGCCGGTCTCGGTGTGGATGGCTTGTCAATGTTTTTCGTCAGCTGCATCGTTGCTCAACTTGTTTACTCTCTTGGTGGCTCAACATTCAAGGGGGCCGTCGGATCAGAAATGGTACGTCTACATGCATGTTCGAATTCGCCACGCTATGGCGTAGACTGACGTGATGCAGATCGAGGTCGTGCCCTTCTTTCACAAGATGACTTACGTGATTATGGCGCGGATGGGGCCAGCAGAGCCGAACGCTATCATCGCGACCGTCGTAGTGTCGTATGCACTCAGCTCCGTCATCACCGGTCTTATCTTCGGAGCGCTTGGCCTATTCAAGCTGGGAAATCTCGTCAGCTTCTTCCCCCGCAACATCCTCAATGGCTGCATCGGAGGCGTTGGATTTTTCCTATTCGTGACTGGGATCGAGGTCTCCGCCAGACTCGACGGCAACCTCGAGTACAATTTTGACACGCTACAGAAGCTTTTCCGCACCGACACCGTTGCGTTATGGACTTCACCGCTTGCCCTAGCCATTATCTACATGGTCATCAAGCATTATTACGACCATCCAGCGTTGATGCCGGCTTTTATTGTTTTAATCACTGGCATTTTCCACATAATTGTTGCTGCCGTATCGCATTTTAATCTTGACAAGGCCCGAGATGCTGGTTGGGTTTTCGAAAAGCCAGAGTCGGGTGTACCGTTCTATCACTTTTACTCTCTCTACGGTGAGTGTTTCCAGGTTGTTGGCTGAAGTGCTCTGGCTAATTTCATGTAGACTTCTCCATCGTGGATTGGTCTGCCATATTCAGGACCATCCCCACCATGTTCGCTCTGTCCTTCTTCGGAATCATTCATGTGCCGATTAATGTTCCGGCGCTCGCCTTGTCCGCGAAGGAAGACGACGTGGACATTAACCGTGAGCTTGTTGCTCATGGTCTGTCCAACAGCCTGTCGGGTTTTGTGGGAAGTATTCAGGTAGGTTCCCCGAGTCTCGAATACACATCCACGTATCGTGAAGCTGACCGGTGTAGAACTACCTCGTTTACGTGAACAGTGTCATGTTCATGGACCACGGTGGTAATAACCGCATGGCCGGTCTCATGCTTGCCGCAGCCACTGCTGGCGTTTGGATGGCTGGCCCCGGGATGATCGGATATGTTCCCATCATGGTCGTCGGCACCTTGATCTTTTACCTCGGCATTGACTTGCTGAAGGAGGCTCTCTGGGACACTCTTGGAAAATTGCGACTGCTGGAATATCTAACGGTGCGTAGATTTCCGATTTCGATATCGTCGTTTCGTGCACTGACAAATGAAAACAGATCATCACGATCGTCCTCATCATGGGTATCTACGACTTCGTTTGGGGTGTCCTTGCCGGGATTGTGCTGGCTTGCCTGACCTACGTCGTTCAGACGTCACGTACGCCAGTCATCAGATCAACCTATACCGGAGCGATTGCGCAATCGACGGTCCGCCGGCCTCCGCTACACCAGAAATACCTCCGTGAAGTCGGTCAGCAGGTCTACGTTGCCAAAATTGCGGGCTATCTTTTCTTCGGAACGATCGTGTCAGTCGAGAATGACATTCGCAAACTGGTCGATGAGGAGCAATTCCGGACCCGACCGATCCGATACGTTGTGCTGGATTTGGTCCACGTGATTGGAATAGACTACTCGGCTGCGGAGGTGCTTGTACGGCTCAACCGGATCCTCCACCGTCGGAATGTCACGCTAGTGATATCAAGCATTTCGCTCAATGATGAAATTGGCCAAGGCCTGTCCATGGTAGGCTTGTTCGCGCCAGCAGAGAGCAATGATGAGCACTGCCCGCCTCCCCAGAGGTTCGAGACTTTGAACAAGGCGCTAGAATGGTGTGAGAACGAACTTCTAGGTACTCTACACGAGCGTGCTAGATCACTGGGTTCTCCCAAGGAGGCCGAGCCTGTTGCCATCACACCACCGAAGCCGATGGGCAACGGAGCGAATCCGTTTGATGGGGCTTTCAACTCGCCTAGGCGGGCGCTGCTACGGGAGGCTGCTACTCTTGCACTCAAGGATCACAAGAATGCCACGGTCGACGAGCATAGCAATGTGCTCACGCCTGACAAGTGGAGGAATTTTGCCCAGCCCATTCCCCTCATGCTGCTGACCTTTCAGGATCTATCAGACAGGGATATCGATTTCTGGCACCGTGCCACGCCTTACTTCCAGCGCCGCGAATTTTCGGTCGGCACGGTGCTGTACTCGCGTGGTGATGACCCGAACGGGTTCTATCTTGTGGAGAAGGGCTCGCTCCGTGCAGACTACGACCTCGAACAGGGGCACTACTACGAGTCTATCCAGGCCGGAACAACGTGTGGCGAGCTGCCTTTCTTCAGCGAGACAGACCGGACAGGCACTGTCGCAGCGGAGACGGACGCGGTCGCGTGGCTGCTGACAAGGGAGAAGTGGAAGGAGTTGGAGAGAAAGCAGCCCGAGGTAGCGAGCGAACTGTTGCGGATCTGCCTGAAGTTGACGAGTGAGCGGATGAATGCCATCACCTCGTAAGTGCTTTCCACTTTCTTCTTGTCCCCCCTTTTCGATCCTCTCCATTGTATCCTCCCCCCATTTGACGCTGTTGAATTGGCGGCGGCGGCGACGACATTGCCGTTGCAGCAGCGCGACCACCCTCTGGCGTGATACGTTGCCGCTATTGTCAATACATCGACAAAGCGAATATGGGGTTCTGGGTGGGAACGGGAGATGAGCGATCGCTGTCGTCAGCGGCGTTCACCGGTCGTTCGTTTCTCCCCGCGAGCCGCCCCTCTCCCTCCATTTCTGCTAAATGGCGGGAAAATGCGAAAGGGGCGGGCGAAATAGTAATCATTTTGTCTGTGGCTAACACGGGCTGGCTTCTACAGATACGTCCTCGTCACGGCAAGCTGAGCCAGCCGTTTAACTTAGCTCGCCCGTCATATCGATCACACCCGCACACGCATATCATATCACAGACATTACAAGCATCTCATGCAGATCATTACACACATACATGCGCGCACACACAGGCACGTGCGTTGCATCAAATCTTTGTCCTCCGGATATGAAGGCGGCTTCTTATTACCGAGCTCCATATAGTATTACTGCTCTTATGGCATTGGAAATGATGGGGTAGCCTTCATCTCACTTGTCA
The DNA here is from genome assembly GCA_009829795.1 of Lasiodiplodia gonubiensis. Classification (NCBI taxonomy): domain Eukaryota; kingdom Fungi; phylum Ascomycota; class Dothideomycetes; order Botryosphaeriales; family Botryosphaeriaceae; genus Lasiodiplodia; species Lasiodiplodia gonubiensis. Next base: position 164,794 of record RHKH01000040.1, on the reverse strand, counting down.
GCCATATACTTGGTAATGGAGTCTGTGTTCAGCGAAAGGCAATAATTGTTCAGATTTTTCATGGTGGCTAAGAAATCAAACGCAGTGGATTAGTGGTGACGATGAAGGTTCTGCTCGGACAACTGAGGCATTTTGATGTGGGGGAGCACTGCGGGAGATGAGTTGCCCGTTGGGCTTGGACGGTTTCCCGCTCTCTTTTTCTTCTTTGGTGGTCGTAGGGCTAACTCGGGTGGGGAATGAACGGGGAGTTTGTTGTGTAAAGAGACCGGACTAGCGAACGGAATAAGGGAAAGAGAAGAAAGGAGGATCGGTGCGGAAGGTCTCGGAGTGAACAGTGTTTGCACTCTCTTCCTTCGGCGAGATGGGAGCACGGCCCATCCGTCATTTTGGCGCCCAATCTCGAAGCTGGGATGGCGGGTTTTGGGAAGCGGACAGGAGCGAGGCTCTGTATCATGTGTGCGTAATGTGGCATGTGGTGAGAGGGGTGAGAGACGTGTTTTTGTCCAGTATGTGCTGTGTGTGAGTGCATGACGACGGGTGTTTTTGTACATGTAGTTATGCTTTATGTATGTACTTTGTACGTGTTCATGAACGCTTTGAAGCGTCGGCGGTCTGAGCTTGTATTGGATTGGGCCCAGTCTTGGCTTTGATCGAAGGAAGGGAAGGAAGAAAGGATGCAAAGGCAAAAACGACCGAGATTTGCGGTTCCCGAAAACGTTGAGATACCATTCTTCATTGTGGAGTTGCCAATGATACTGTGTAGGTATCTCTTGACGGCAATGATGTGAAGATTTGGATGATTGCATATTGGCGCATCGAACGGCTGTGCTCTCTGCTTGGACTCTGCTAGAGCGTGAGGGAAAGGGAAAGTGACATGAATGCTCGAGCTGAGAATTCGAATTCTGTTATCAAATCTTCGGACGAGATGATCATGAGGAGCATTGACAAGTAGGTAACAGCAATCAACGACCCGGAACGGGCGTTGCCGATTCGAGGCCACGGGCCAACGGTTCGATTTCTTCCTCCTGGTTCAAGGGACCTCTCGGAGGGCGTGAGAGGGAGAGGGGATGGTGTGGAGACGAAGGGGGTAGGAAAAGGGAAAGCTTCTAGAAGGCTTAGGGCGCGACGATCAGGGTAAGTGTCTAGTCGTCGGTGCGCGATGAGGACGATCGGTGGCGAGGTTGACTTTTGGCGTGGATTTTTGTTCGGCCCTGACGATGTTAGCTCGCTGGTGTTGCGGCCCTCGTGCCAGTCAGCAGCCAAATCAATCTCAGGCGCCGATGAGATGCATGGATGTCTCATCGCACCAAAGCTTAACGTCCGTAGGATGGCTTGGCTCTTCGCTGCTTTGATTGCCGCATAATATTTTTCCTTCTCGAAATTTTCCGATTGTCGTTGATGCGCGCGCGGCGGGTACAGCGGCACGGGTTCGTATCGATTCTTCTTTGCGTTCGTCTCGCTTCTTTGCCACTCTCATGATCGACCTGGAATGTTCGTTGGAAACTTCTTTCGCACAGGGGGTTTGTGCTGATGTGCCTCGGGAACACATGGTGGTTGATGACGATGAAGCGAGAGCAACCACCATGTCGATCCTTGTCTCGTTTCTGCCCCTCTCGGCGGCCGTTGCCCAGACCGAAGCTAGACCGCGTACGATAGGGCTAGAAGAGCATCATTGAAATGATGGAAATGTGCCGGCAGACAGTCCTCAACGAGCATCCATGCTCGGCGGAGAGTGGAGCGCGTGCCACTGGCGCCGCGCGTGTGCTGCTGGAGATGTTGAAATGAGATTGGGACGCAGCCGACGGGCGGGAGACCCACCCCGGGCGCGAAGGCTCGCACACAGACGCCCAGTAGGGAGGATCTCATTTCTAACAGTGCTTGCGGCTCGCGCGCGTGGGCAGGTCGACAGCAGAGACAGAAGCCTTGGACGGAGCGGAGAGAGCTAGGTGTTCCCGCCGCTCGAGGCGGTGAGCACGACAGCCCTGCGCTGGAAACCGGGGACCGTGGTCCGTCTGGTCAGGGGTTACGGTTGGACGGCGGCGGGCCCGTAGCGGTTGCTAGCTGGTTAGCATGGCTACATGGCGCCGTTGGCCCGATCCGGTTACCCACGATGCAGCGTTTTTTCTGTTTACCTCGACTAAGCGCGTTTGAAAGAGATTATCTAATGCAGGATCGCGGTGGACCTGGCGGTTCTGCTGGCTGGGGATGTCACTGGGCGTTTCAGGCGCTTGCTGATGGAGGTTGTTTTGTGGTTCTGGTAGATTATTGGACCTCCTCCTCTCGTGATCTGAAGTCCAGGCCGTTCACCGCTTCTGGCGTGCCTGCGATGTCACGGCGGCATCCACGGTACTGGAGTTTGCTCTGTTGGCAGGTAGCGCCGCTCGTACTCTCTTCGCCCTGCCGAGCAAAGCTTCCTGCTCGGAACGCGTCCCGAAGGCGGCGGTCATTGGGATCAGCCCGCGGGCGGCAGCAGAGCGGCAGCGCAGGCGCAGGCAGCGGCGCAGGCGCGGGATCAGAAAAAAATGAGGGTGGCCGGCGTGCGTCCCGTCGGACGGGGAAGGAGGAGGCTCTTTTGTTCATCTGGGTGGCTTGCGTGGTACAGAGCGCTTGCCGACGCTCTGGCTGCGGGCTGGACTGACCGTCGCGATGGACGGCCAGCGTTCGGCGGAGCCAGCCAGCCAACGAAAGGGGGCCAGCTAGCTCCTTCTGACTCGCCTGTACGTGAATCACATGGCGATCCCCGCGGCGGCGGCAGAATTTCCCATGAGCTGACCGTCCCGCGCACGTGATGGCGGCGGATCGCGACACCTGCCTGCTCCATCGGCGGTGCATCGGCATGCGATCTCGCTGCTGCGGCGGCCATTGGCGCGAGCAGCGCGGCCTCGAGATGAGCGGCGGGGACGAGACGCGGCGAACCCTGGCGGTCCACCCTGCGTCGCTGGCCATGTGCAGAGGACCGTGTGCCGGCGCTACCCAAGGATCTGCGCAGCCCATTTGCTGAGAAGAGGCTAAGGCCTGTAATCTCTTCCGCGCTCCACCAGCGTCCCGTGCGCAGCCTTGGCGGGTGCTGGTGCTCTGGGCTTGTGCTTTGTTGATACTCCGCAGGCCAGCCTGCGCGCAGCGGTGCCGGGCGATGCGCGCCGAGAGCAGCTCCAGCAGGCGGGCGCGCCATGGCCTGATGTCCGCGGTGGAGAGGCCCCGCGAAGGGACCCCTGCTGCAGCCGGCCCAGACGGGCTACGAGCGACACGCGCGACTGATAACGTCAAAACTTTCAGGGAGGCCGCGATCGCGACGGCTTGCGGAATTGCTGGCGGTGTTTGGATCCGGGGTGTCATGCGACCAGACGGCGCCCGCTGTCGCACTCGCGCCGGCCAGGGCGACGCAGCAGCTCCAAGCCCAAGCTCAGGCGCCGTGCATAAATGTTATGACGATTGGCCCGCGTGAATCACGTTTATTGCTGATTGTCAGAGAAGCCTAGCGCAAATTGCCAAACGTCGCTTCGGCGCTCTCTCCCTAGTACTCGCTGCCCCTGCGCCCAGCCATCAAAACCACCGCGCCCGCTCGCTCGTCCTACTTCATCCGCCTTCGCGCTGCTTCTGCCACTCTCCAACTCGCCTCACCTCTCGGTCGTCGAGCTTGGCCTGTTGCATTGCTGCTTGCTTTTCAGAGATACCCTTGATACCCTTGTCCTTTTCTATCCACTCCACTTCCGTCGACGCGCCAGCCCGTCGACTTTTCCACCACCCGCAAGCCTAATACCCGCTCACCGCAACCACAACACCACCGCCCACAATGTCTGACGCGAAGCCCGTTGACACTCCCGCCGCTGAGCCGGTCGCCGCTGAGGCCCCCGCCAGCGAGACCCCCGCTGAGACTGCCCCCGCAGAGGAGGCAAAGACTGAGGAGGCGCCCGCCGCCACCGACGCGCCCGCCGCCGAGCCCGCTGCCGACGCTGCTGAGGCCGCCGCCGCCGCCGAGGAGACCACCGCGCTCCCCAAGGAGGAGAAGACCGCCGAGGGCGAGGTCAAGATCACCGCTGAGCCCGTCTACTCTGGCGCTCTCGGCTACAAGGCCCCTGGTCTGATCAAGTACGACTTCCCCCGTCTTTGTTCGGAGCAATTTCGCTGACGCTCGCACCGCAGGGGTCTTACTTTCTCCAAGAAGTACTTCTGGTTCGGCGAGGAGGCTGCCGTCTCCAAGGACAGCCTGCACGGCTACCTCCGTGGCGAGAAGGGCGAGCACGCTCACGCCGCCGTCGCCTGGGCCAGCAAGACCGGCAAGGGTCTGCTTTTCTTCGCCAAGCACGCCGACCAGAAGTCTGCCCCTGAGGGTGTCCTGAAGCTGGTGCGTCCCCATCGCCCCGATTGCTGAAATCACATGCTGACGACCACCTGCAGGCTGAGGCTACTGAGGTCGCCAAGGAGGGCAACAAGGTCTTCTCCTTCAAGCTCCACGGCCACAAGCACTCCTTCGAGGCCACCAACGCCACCGAGCGCGACGGCTGGGTTGTCGCCGTCGAGACCACCGTCGAGGAGGCCAAGGCTGCCGCTGAGGGCGTCACCTCCAGCGACGAGTACAAGGAGACGATCGAGAAGCTCGGTAAGTTTCATCGCACGCGAGGCAACGTTGTTGATGGTTCGTGCGTCAATGCACGCTGCACTTCGCTTGCTTCCGCATCGTTTTCGGGTGGATCCAGCTAACGTCTCGCTTAGGCAAGCCCGCCGCTCCCGCTGCCGCCGCTAAGGCTGAGGAGACCGCCCCCAAGAAGAGCACCGAGGTTAAGCCTGAGGGCGAGGAGCGCCGCGGCTCTTCCTCCTCCAGCTCCGGCGACGATGCTGATGGCAAGAAGAAGAAGAACAAGAAGTCCAAGTCCCGCTCTCAGTCCCGCAAGAGGGCCTCCGTTTTCGGCGGTCTCCTCGGCAAGAAGGAGCACGAGAAGAAGGACGTGAAGAAGGACGAGGCCAAGGACGAGGAGGCTAAGAAGGAGGGCGAGGAGGCTGAGGAGCCCAAGGCCGAGGCCGAGGCCGCCGCCGAGGCCCCTGCTGGTGAGTCTACGAAATCAATCTGCCTTGACATGTGCAATGCTAACAGTTCTCTAGCTGAGGCTGCTGCCGACGCTGCTGCTCCCGCTGAGGAGGCCAAGCCCGCTGAGGGCGAGGCCAAGCCTGAGGAGGCCAAGGTCGAGGAGGCCAAGCCCACGCCCAAGGCCAACAAGCGCACCTCCATCTTCGGCGGTTTCTTCGAGAAGGTCCGCAGCCCCACTGTCGAGAAGAAGGAGGCTGAGACCGCCCCCGTCGTTCCCCCCAAGGACGGCGAGGTCCCCGCCGCCACCGAGGAGGCTGCTAAGCCTGTCGAGGGTGAGGAGGCCAAGCCCGCTGAGGAGGCCCCCAAGACTGCTGACGGCGAGGCCCCCGCTGCCACCGCTACCACTCCCGCCAAGGAGAAGGGTGGCTTCTTCAGCAAGTTCGGCAAGGCCAAGTCTCCCGCCACCACCCCTGCCACTGAGGCCCCCAAGGAGGAGGTCAAGCCCGCTGAGGGCGAGGCTGCTCCCGCCGTCGAGGGTGAGACTGCTGGCACCTCCGCCACCGCCGCCGCCGCCGCTCCTGAGCCCGGCAAGGAGAAGCGCCGCACCTCTTTCTTCGGCAACTTCGGTGCCAAGAACAACACCGAGGGCGAGGCTGAGGGCGAGAAGAAGCGTGGTCTCGGCGGCCTGTTCCGCAACCCCAGCAAGGCTGCCAAGGAAAAGAAGGAGAAGAAGGAGACGGCTGCTCCCGCCAAGGTCGAGGAGGAGGCTGAGAACAAGCCTGAGGAGACTCCCGCCACCGAGGAGGCCAAGAAGGAGGGCGAGGAGGAGCAGAAGGACGAGGAGAACAAGCCCGCCATCGGCGATGTCGTCCCTGAGGCCGTTACCGTTGGCCAGTCCTCTACTCCCGCTGTCCAGGCTACCGCGTAAGCGCAAGGTGTGGTGGGATTGTTCCTCCCTCGACGACTGCCACGACGCAATGACGGAAAAGTTGGGCACCGCAAGCCGCTGTCACTTGGTTGAAGTACCTCAACGCGAGCTACCACCACTCTTCTAACCGACAAATACCAAAACTTTCGCAGTACACTCAAAACCCAAAGTACTCTCTCCCACTCACCGTCGTCTCTCATTTGGGGTATGCTCATTTTGCATTTGCGGCTGTTGGCGGTCTCTCGTTCCTACCTCGTCTAGATTGATACCACCATTGCGCATTTGTGTTCAGTGCTCTGTTTTTTCGTTTGGTTCTTTTGTTTTTTGTCTCGTTGCTCTGGGTTTGAGGCAACTGCGTATACCCCCTTGATACCCTGCGTACTAGCCTTATCAGGATATGTACAAGCGGCCACTAGGGCACCGAAACTCTCGTAATATCTAATAGAAAAAAATCGTCTTTGGTACAATTTAACGTTCCTTAGTGCAGTGTGGTGCCCAAAGCGTGGCGGGGGAGTGAGTTGTCACGGCCTTGTTCGTATGCACAGACAAGGCAGATTCAGCGGCGACAGGACTAGCAAGGAGCCCCTCCGACGGGTCGATGCACACGCGATGGCGGCCGCATCTCGACGAGTCGCGGGGCCAGCGACAGGACAGCATGCCTCGGGAGGATGGCGGCTCAGCAGCTGGCGCAGGGCGCACTGCCGCGGCCTAGAATCGATCCCGTAGGGTTGCGCGGCTCGCGGACAGAAGACCAGCTCATCCCGCTCTCCACCCTCAGCTCGCACGCAAGTCAGCGCCGCGTTCTAGGTCCAATCCCTGACCCCGTTGCATCATCCGCATGCACTGCAGCCTTGTTCTGTTCCTCTCCACCAGGCCCCATTGACGCGAATGAATTGAATCTGCTCGTCGCTTCTGCTGGACTTTTCTACGCCGCACGCCGCCTGGTTTCGCACTACCCGCCCACTGACCACGCTCGTTGAAGACTTTACTGTTTGGACGACACCACGGCGCCGCGATCGGACTTCCGCAACCGCTGCGCCGCGCCGCGCCCGCTGATGCGCCCGTTAGACCAACGACCTTTCGACAGAGCTCTTGCGCTCCAGTCTTATTTGATGGATTAGAGGGGCCGGGAAGGCAAAGTCATGGTAAGTTGTTCACCCTGGTGCGCTCGAGCTCTTTTTTCTCTTTTGCCATGAATGGCTTCATTCTGCGACATTCCGTGCTTCTCGTCGCGCTTGAACGCCCTTGAACCGCATCCATGCGCCGCGAGCGACCACCTTCCAATTTCTTCCAAGACTCATCTCCCTTCTCGCCCTCTCTCACTGCCGATGCGCATGATCCAATCTCAGGCCATGCACGTCCATCCCACCATCGTCTTTTTCCCTAACCCCCGCAAAGCCATGGAAGTCGCATTGCGTGCACATGCGCCGTCAATTGTTGTTCGGGCGAGCAGTGGTACATGGGACTAACATTTTGCCACCTGTGCACGACAGGGCTGCTGTCTTTCATCCCAGCGCCGCGGCGGCTCCGCTCGTGGCTCGTCGTCCACAGGCGACGGCAATAACAATGCGTCAATCCTCCCTAACAATCGTGCTACTGCGCCTCACGCCGCAGACGACTCGTCACGCGCGAACATCAACAACCCAGCCCCGCTCCTGCCGCAGCCGCACTCGACCCAGTCATTCCTGTCCGCGTCGATATCGGACGACAATTCGCCTCGCCCGTCGCACTCGCACAATGACGTGGATGTCGGAGGAGGAAGCAGCGGGTGGAGGGTGGGGCGGAGGGGTAGTAGAAGCGCGGGCGCGGGCGCATCACAGTCTGCGACGAGGAAGGATAGTCGCCCCAATAAACCGCTGGTCGCGATCGACCGCGGACGTAGGTGCAAAGGCCCCGTGCTGGATGGCGGACTGTCGGCTTCGCCGTCGCCGCACGTTAGGAAAGGGAGCGTCAGCGGCGGTTCCGCTGCGGGTGGGCCGGCTCTCTCGAAGACGCGTCTCGAGAAAGAGCGGGACGCATTCTGGGACACGAGAGTCACGGGCCACGTCGAGATTTGGGGCGCCGTGAGGTTGGCGACGGATCTGGTGAGGGCTGGAGATGTGGCGAGCGCGCAAGGGGTGTTGGATGCGGCGGGTGCGACGTGTCCGACTGGGGAGATCTGGAGGGGCGTTTTCGATGAATGGGGCACCGAGTATAGGGTCCCGGAGTGGGTGGTTGTGGAGCCTGTGGGGGTGGTGGAGGCGGATGAAGAGGAAGGAGAGGGTGACGGGACCGAGGACGGAGAGCAAAGCCTTGCAGAAGAGAAGGGGAAGGGTCGGATGGGAGAGATTGTCAAAGTCAGAGCACGGCTCAGCGATCGGGGGACAGACGTGATGGTTGAGGTGGGAATGGAGGAGAGGGTGAGTGCGGTGATTGCGAGGATCGCGGAGGCGGCGAAGGTGAGTGTCCTTCATTCTTCCAGGAGGGCGATGCTGACGAATTCGCAGTTAGCGGCCACCAGCCATGTCAGAATCGCCTACCTAGGCAAGATTCTTCGCGAGCACGATAGTCTTGCTGCACAGGGCTACAGCGAGGGCCATGTCGTCAACGCCCTTGTCTTCTGAGTCTTCATACAAGCATGCTCTCTCCGAGATTTCTTCCTTTTCAGCGTCGGATACCACTTTGTTTTGCTTGCGCGATTGCATGGTAGCGGAGTCCAGGGCAGAGCGCGCGAGAAATTTTCATGCAGTAATCTTGTTGGTTGTAATTTTGGCTGTATACCCTTGGGGCTGGGAGGGTGTTTTGATAAAGCTATTTCCATAGAGTCCAAATTGAAGCGCATTCCCCTGCCTTCTGAGATGGCTGCTCAATTGGGACCAGAGCGCCTGTGGCGACAAGCAGCTGCAATTTCGTCTTATGCTTCGGATCACGCGTGACACGGAGCACAGGGTTGCACAGGCAGATGACGTCGCGGGGACGTTTGCTGTCACACAATGGCTAGGTTGGGCGGAGAGACAGTTCCGCCGGTGCACCTGTGCTGCGCAGGTACTTCCCGAGCTCTAAGGTAGCGGCCACAACACCACCTGCGAAGCTTTCCAGCCACCCCGCGTCTCGCAATTTGCTGGCGCCCACCGCATCAATCGAACCATCGGCTTCAAGCCTCGCAGAGGGCCACCCGACCGACCACCATGTTCGCCCGCATAGCTCTCGCTCATCTAAGAGCCAAGGTACCAAGCGCCGCCGCACGCGACGTCGCGCAGCTCTCGCGCAAGCTCCGCACCGTCGTCGCGACCTCGGCCTCCACCACCATCGTTAACAATGCCTCCGCCGCGGCTCCTTTGACCTTCGCTCAATTTCAGCGCATCCGCGGCTACGCGACCGCGACCAAGACTCGCGCCTCGACGGCGGCGAAGAAGAAGGCGCCCGCCAAGAAGACGACTGCCACCAAGAAGACCGCTGCGGCTAAGAAGACGACCGCCACCAAGAAGAAAGCCGCCGCCAAGCCGAAGAAGAAGGCTGCCGCCAAGCCGAAGAAGAAGGAATTGACGGAGGGCCAGATTGAGAGGCTCGAGAAGCGCAAGCAGCGCGCCGCGGAGCAGAAGAAAAAGGATCAGATCAAGGAGTTGAAGGCGACGGCGCTGCAGGAACCCAAGCAGAAGGCCGCGTCACCCTATCAAGTCTTGTTGGTCGAGGCCGCTGAGAAGGAGCTCACGGGAACCAAGGGCGTGGGCGGCCTTGCAGCACTCGCAAAGGCCATCTCCCAGAAGTACAAGAACCTGAACCCGTCGGAACTTGAGGTACGTTGGATTAACCTCACTCCGTTTTTGAGACGTCCGGGTTGGATTTACCGCTAATGCATCCACAGCACCTCAACCGCGTTGCCAACGAGAACACAGAGGCAAACAAGAAGGCCTACAAGAAGTGGGTCGAGAGCTACACTCCGATGCAGATCCGGGAGGCAAACAAAGCGCGTCGCCTGCTGAAGGCTAAGCTGGCCAATTACGGCAAGAACCAGATTCATGACGACCGTGCCGTCGCGCCGCCGCCTGGCCCGTACGTCATCTTCTACAAGGAGCGCTTCGCGACCGGCGACTTCAGTAACATGGGTGCCATTGAAGCAGCCAAGCTGGCTGGCGATGAGTGGAAGGCTCTTAGCGCTTCTAGCAAGCAGGTACGTTCATCCTCTTCTCAGACAGCCATCAAGGGTTATGGAAAGACGCGCTTTTTTTCCATTTTCCCTTCATCTTTTCTGAGCAAGCATGCTAACCGTTGGCAATTCCGGTGGCCGTTGCAGAAATACGAGAACATCGCTGCCGAAGAGAGGCAGCGCTACGCCCGCAAGTACAAGAGCGTTTATGGCGTCGAGCCTGGCGTCCAGAAGAAGGCCACTGCTACCGCTTAGGAGATTGTTATAGGCTGGTCATAGGAACAACAGCCTATCTCACTTCCAGCAATACAGCGTTTCTAGCATAAACGGATACTATATCGTCCTCTCGCCCAACGCGTGAGATAGGAACTGACTTTGCCACGATTTGATGCTCGCACACTGTTCGTCGTTGTTGTCCGATAGGATGTCCGGTCGTCTCGACATGTACTCGTTTTTTCTGGCTTTGCCGTTCTGTTTTTCTGTCTGTGTCTGTGTCTGCGTGTCCTTGTGTACGTGTTTTCCCTTATATTTTGTGAGATCTTCTGGAGGATGCGCACATAAATGTCAGTTGTCCTTACTTCCTCGTCTGCACCCATAGGAGACGCGGAAGTCGGACT
>RHKH01000040.1:83431-153944 GCA_009829795.1 Lasiodiplodia gonubiensis | reverse complement strand
CTTTTTTTTTTTTTTTTTTTTTTTTTTTTAAGAAACAGAAACTATGGCAAATCGAGATGATTTCCCTAGTCGCAGATATGCGTGGGGTCTTTTCTGCGATGATGTAGACTGCAGTGCTGGTTTCCAATTGGCCGAATTAGTATGCTGCTCGCTGATTTGCAACGGGAGTACTGCTCGGTAAGAGGACTGCGATGCCTTTGTCACTGATTCGGAGGATCGAGCTAGGTCATGCACCGAAGGCTAGGCTAGTACGCATGGCCTATACTTTTCCTTAGAGCGACTCATGACACGTTTGTAGACATTATGTGAAATTGCTTTGTTGGCTCTGTGCAGACCACGGTAGATATTTGTTTGTCATGATTAGTCGCTGACGTTCGGGTTGGGTTAAACGGGTGATCTTGTAATAGATGCACGCGCGCGTTCGGGGAGGATTGGGCAGACGGGCGTTATTTTGCTTCAACGATTCGATACCCTCGCTATACAGTCCGCTCTCGTAGCCGATGGCTAGCGTAAAGAATAGTAAGGCCCTAGGAGTAACCATGCTCTTGTTATGGGTAGCTGAAGCTATGGTCCGGACGAGAATATAAAATAAGAATTTCTACATATAAGTCTTATAAGGCGCGGCCCAACTGGCCAGTTGCCACCCGCGCTCCAGCCAAGCAAAAGGCACTGTCACGGTTCCTAACCTGCCTGATTAGGCACCCACGCTAGAGCTGAGAGGATAAGAGTCGCCTCGACTCTTATCTCTCTTCTCTCTTCGTAGTACCTTTTCTCATAGTCCCAAATTGAGATTGTTCAGCTCACCTTGCCGGCTCTCTGACATACTACTACTACTATCGTAGCTATTACGTATATAATTACTATCTATATAAGTACTACTCGCGTAATTACTATTAGTATAACTACTATAATTTAAGAGCGTATGTAAAGAGCTAGTAGTAGTAGTAGTAGTAGCGTAAGAATTATTTCTAAAGGGGAGTTAAAATTTGGGTGAGGAGGGTTTTAATTCTCGAAATGAGGGAGTCAAACTTGTAAGCATTAAAAGACAATGCCCTAGAAATTTTTTTTAATTAGGAACAGCCTATGTGATATCATCCGGACGTAAATATAACTATTAATTTTACCTTCCGGATAGCTGCCCGTGGCATTAAAAAAAATGAGTTTACGCTAGACTTTGACCGTAATGTCCTTTTGTACTTGGTGGTGAGAAGAAAGAAATGAAATCAGGGCAACGGATTGCGGCAATAAGAATGGACAACAAAGAGGGTTGACCAAACCCAAATGAAGCCACAAGAAGAACGTGTCCTTTCCTCTTCCAAAAATTCAGGAAGACTCGTTATCCTTTTATATCTACTTTATTTATCATGACCTATCCGTTTAAGCATTTTCTATCGAACTGAAATCCCCGCGGGCCACAGACCTGTCCTGTAGCCAACAGCTGTTGCTCACAACGTACGTATCCTACTTCTTGCGAAGCTGCAGGCTCTCCATTCAGGTGATAAATGACTCCCGCCCCTCAAAATGCTCAGAAGAAAAGACGAAAACAATAGCAAAGAGTAAAATCTCACAGGATGTACCTAAAGCCAACCGGCCTCGTGTCGCCCTCGCCTGCATGGGCTGCCACGTCCTCAGCGTCCCGCAGCTCCCTCTGCTCCATCTTCCGGTTGTCTCTGGCCAGAATCAGCCTGATGATGAAGGCCAGGACGGTGACGAAGAGGGCGGTGGCGGCTGTGGCGCCGCCGCCGGGAATGTAGCGCGGGCCGGACGAGGAAGGGTACATGTAAGGGCCGTAAATGTTGGCGCTGTTGCCGACCATGTTGGCGAAGGAGATGCAGGCGCTCCGCTTGACGAGCGGGCGGGGGAACGAGTTGGCGACCCAGGTAATGATGATTTGGTAGCCGGCTACGGCGCCCATCTATTGTTGTACCGTCGAGATCAGCATTGGGGGGTTTGGTTTCTCTAGGAGGTAAAGAGGAGGAAAGCAGAAGACGAAGCTGGGATGAAAATGGCTTACCGGCATCAAGAAGACGGCAAAGAAGCGAGCGGGGATATTAAGCGTGGCGATACAGATGATATTACCAACGCACGAGATCATACTCAGGCACATAATATGAATGCTGCGGTCGCCCGTCTTGCCCGAAGTCCAGGTCACGAGTAGGCCAACAAGGAAAGTGGCAATCCAAACGGGGGCGGTGATGAGCAGCGTCTCAATGGTCCCGTAGCCGAGCGTTTCGATGACGGTGGGGAAGAAGTACTGGAAGGTTTGTGTGAGCAGCGACGCGTGCTGAAGCAGCGTGAAGATGTATAGCTTCGGATCACGCATCGCCAGTTTGACGCCCTCCAGAACGGAGGATGCCTCGGCATCATCGGCCTCGCCTGTGTCGTCCAGTAATCGCCACTGAGCGTAGCTTCGTTCTTCAGGAGTGAGCCAGCGCGTGTTGGCTGGATAGTCGGGCAGCACAACAGCAGCGACGATGGCGACGCCAACGGTGATGACACCTGTGGCCTATGAGTATGGATCCTGCCAACGCGGCGCATGGCGGCTGCACTAACCTTCAATGATGAATAGCCATCTCCACCCGGATATCCCGTGTACATTGTGGAGATTTCCGAGGCAACCGGCGCCCAACAGTCCCCCGAAAGCGTTTGCCAGAGCACTACCGGCGTAGAACCTCGAGATGCGGTGCGCCAATTCGGCACGGGTGTACCACGAACTCATCAAGAAGACAGCCCCGGCAAAGAAAGGGGCTTCGGCGAATCCGAGCATGAAGCGTGCGGCGACCAGGCCACCAAAGCTATGTGCTGCGGCCTGGGCGGCGGAAATGACGCCCCAGACTCCCATGCAAATTCCCAGGTACATAGACGGGCGGATGCGAGTGAGGAGAAGGTTGGAAGGGATTTGCATGAGGAGGTAGCCCTGGCAGGGGATATAAGCCATTGGTTTACAAGCGCTGCGAATTACTTACAACGAAGAGAATGCTGGTAGCAAGATTGTAATTGGTGCCCGTCATGTTCAAGTCCTCCTCGAGCGTGCCAAGACGGGCCTGTGCAAGGTTGCTGTCGAAATGTCAACACACGGGTAGCAGAAGCGTGATGATGTCGCTAACCTCCGGTCTAGAAAGTTGAGCAAATACATCAAGATAAGTAGTGGCAAAAGGTGCCAGTCAACTTTCCGCATGAGCTTCTTGTGCATATAGTGATGCCACTCCTCATCCTTGGCCTCGAACTCTCTGTAGAGGGCGGCCTGTTCCTCGTCAACGCCCTTTTGCGGCGTGGGAAGCACTCCATTGTCCTTGTCCGGCTCTGGATACTCGATGAAGTCGGCCGTCGGCTTGGAGTCCTCGTCCTGGTGTAATGCCATGTTTACTTGGGGGGATGAAGGAGGCAAATGCGCGCGGGCTGAAGCCGGCAGGCGGGAAGATTTTATGGGATGGCATGTCGGAAGCCATTCTCCACCGCTTCAATGTCCGAGCGGAAACTAATCCGCTAAGAGGGTGTTATCCCCACAGATAATGTTCATATGCAGCACGCGGTCGTACGAGATACGCGCGGTTAGGACAAACGGGTAAACCGTTCGGCTGTGTCGCCAGGGACGTGAGTGGGTGAAGAGAGGCGTGTGGAGCGCGGGGGAAGAAGTGAGATCCAAGCTCGAAGCGGGAAGCTTGGTTGTGGGGCAGGCAGCCTGTGACGCGGGGAAAGGAAGCGGAGCAACGCCCACGTCGATCCCCCCGGCTTTTGACCTTCGCGGGTCTTTGCCCCGAGCCAGCGAGCCGCGGCTTTCTTTCCGTGCCCTCTGTCGGGCAATGATCTTGCTGTGTAACCTCTCGTCGGCAATTGTTGGTGTTGCCGACGAATCTGGCCGGCGGTTGCTGCTTCCTCTTCAGGCAGCCTACGTACTCGGCAGTTCCCATGCGGTAGTCTCATGCACGGATCAGGCTGACGTACCGCCGGCAGCAGTGAATACTCCTTGGTACTTGGGAATGTCAAGCAAATGACTCATGGTGGCTTGTACCTTAACTGGACATCAGCCCTCAGCAGCCCACACCACGTCGCGCAAGATGGCTGATATCCGGGCTTTTTAACTTGAACGGGCACTTCACCGTGTTGATGCCTTCGGATGCAATCCTCCCCGATGGGTGAAGGAAAACCATATTACGTCGAGTTCCTTAGAAGGGAGCACTTGCATAATACCCATGTGTCAATCAGTCCAGAGCTTTATATGCCTACTTCAAACCCTCCGAACCCACGTCCTCCAGCCCCTCCTCGTGACCCCCTCCATCTCCATCCCCTCCGAGTCCACCACGCTGGACCCGGCTTCAACCGCCATCTTCTCCGCCCTTGCCGCCTCCATGCCCTTACCCAGCTCTTCGAGCGTCTTACTGGGCAGCCGCAGGCCGTTTCGCTCATCCCTCCTCTTCTGCACCTCAGGAATCCAGGCCCACGAGAACAGCGTCCCCGTCAGCATGACACAGCCAAAGACGACGAAGACGTAGCCAAGATTCTCTTCGGTCACATCATCGGCTTTGACGCCTTCAAACGTAGCCTGACGCAGGATCCACTGCACGAGGACGGAGCCGAGCTTGCCGCAGGCGGCGGATATACCGTGGCAGACGCAACGGTAGCGAGTGGGGAAGATCTCGGCCGGGATGATGAAGGTGAGGGTGTTGGCGCCGAGGTTGAACAGGAAGTAGATAAGGCCGACGAGGACGATGGAGACGGCGTGTAGGCCTGTGTCGTTGGTGGCGAAGATGACGCCACCGGTGACGAGGAAGAGCACGCCGAGCACCACGAATGAGAAGGTCATGGCATGCCGGCGCGGCAGGTAGTCGCCCGCCAGAATGAAGACGGTGGAGCCGAGGATTGA
Organism: Lasiodiplodia gonubiensis; assembly: GCA_009829795.1. Classification (NCBI taxonomy): domain Eukaryota; kingdom Fungi; phylum Ascomycota; class Dothideomycetes; order Botryosphaeriales; family Botryosphaeriaceae; genus Lasiodiplodia; species Lasiodiplodia gonubiensis. The sequence continues at coordinate 149,080 of RHKH01000040.1, read as the reverse complement.
GCCAATGCTGACGGTGATCATGTTGCGCTTTGCGCCCTCGACTAGGGTAGCGTAGATGTTGTTGCCGTCGTTGCGCGCGTACAGGTGGCTTGGTGCCAGCACGTTCCATGTCGGGACCCATCCGCCCAGTGTGGCGACACGGGCGTCCCGCTCAGAGCCTTTGAGCCATAGCTTTGCTAGCGTACGCGGATTTCCCATGCCGAGACCGTAGAAGGCAAAGTCGACAAGCCACCATGTGGTTGAGGTGCCGACGAGGTACCAGATATTGCCCTGGACGATGAAGTAATCGTAGAGATCGGAGCGGGAGAATTGGACGGGGAGTGGCGGCTCGCCCATGTCTATCATGTAATTACTGCCTCTTGTGTGCCTGAGGGGAGCGTGAGTGTCGGGTTCTGGGATGCCGCCGCCGTACACCTGGTCGGTGTTCTTGAATGCGCTGTCACCGTCATTGCGAACTTCTAGTTCGTAGAGGCCGGGGTCCTTGATTAAGAAGCGGAAGACAATAGCAAGAAGTGCTGGGATGGCGCCGACGCCGGTGACCCATCGCCATATTCTGTCAACCTGCTGGGCGCAATCGGCAATGCTCGGGTCGGAGCACTTGTCGAGCTGATGGTTGCTATTGTAGCCCATGACGACACCAATGCCGACAAGGTTTGCGATGAGCTGGCCCAGGGGCTGCATCAGGAACACGGATCCCATCATACGTGCGCGCGCATGTGTGGGAGACCATCTGTATAGGGGATCAGTAGGCTGCCGTGAATGCGGAATGGGCATGGATTTACTCAGCAGTGATGACAGCACTAAGAGGGTATTCAGCTCCAATGCCTATTCCCATCATGAAGCGCCAGGCAAGGAGCCAGGCAAGGATGTCCATGGAGCCCTCGCCCCTGGAAGAGGAGGCGACGCCCAAAGTGGAGAAGATGACAATGACCAGTTCGACGCCGTACAGCCGGGTCCGCCCGAACTTGTCGGCAAATATGCCGAAGACAATCTGGCCAACGATGGAGCCGACGAGAGTAGTCATGTTGATTAGGAACTCCTTCTGGGTGTCATCTTCGCCCGGCCAGTAGACAAAGTACAGGGCGTTGATGATGACATTGAACGTGAAGAGGTTGTATGAGTCGGTGAAAAAACCGGAGGCGGCAACCGCCCACACGAGCCAATTGAAGGAGTTGCCGTCAATTGTGCGCCTGATGATATGCAGCTGCTGGGTCCTGGTCTAGTGGGCGATCAGCAGCGGCTCTGCGGGAAGGGTGACGGGCTGGCGTTAGCGAGGGAACTCACAAAGGCAGACGCATCGGGGATGTGGTGGATCGAGTTCATTTTGAGGACTGGTCATACAGACGCATCGTCCAGACGCTGCTCGGCGAGCTGGCTGTGGCTGTGGGGGGGCCGGCGCGGAGGAGAGCTGGGGGATGAAAAGATGCAGCAGGATCAGACAAGTGCCGGCCATTGGCTGTGCCGCTTTGGCCCCGTAAGTGCAGACATAAGCGGGAGGAGCGCCGTCCCCGCCACACGCAGCTCCACTGCCGGTTGCCTTTCTCGCCCTCGCGGGCATCGCGGCCCGCTCCTCACGCGACGCGATGCGAGGCAGCTCGCCTTTATTTTTTCCAAGACCTCGCTCGCTTCAGTTCGAAGTCACCCGCCTCCTTCGCAGCTGCAATGTCCTCCCCCGCCGCCCTGGACTCGGCCATCGCGAAGTCGTCGCAGCTTTCCAAGATCATCTGGGCCAGCTCCTCCACCACCCACGTTGCCGTCAAGCAGCTCGTCAGCCACTCGGCCCGCCTGAGCAGAGCCCTCGTCCGCCTTCGCTCCCTGCCCTCTGCCCACCATGCCCTCCAGCAGGCCGTCGACGCCTGCAACCGCAAGCTGGACGAGTGCGCCGCCTTCATCGACCAATGCATATCATTCCGTCGCGACGCGCCGGGCGACCGCAACGCCTTCCCTGCCGCCCGCGCCCTGGTGCTGGGCGCCGAGCTCCTGACGCGCACCGAGCAGCTTGAAGCGCTGCTCCGGCACCATGGGTGGGTGTTCGTCCGCCGGAGCTGCTGAATTCGTGCGCTAACCCGAAGCAAGAATCGACAGTCACACTGACGCTGCCTCCTCTGCCCGCCCCGCAGCACCCGCTTCCGCGCCGCGCGAAGAGATCCGCACCGTTGCCGGAGATGAAGCCAGCTCCGTACCCGCATTTTCCGTGGCGGACGACTGCCAACAACACGCCCAAGTCCGCGGCCGCTATCAACTCAAGCGGAAATTCGACGTCTCGCGCAACCGTGACCCAGCCCACTATTCGCCTGAGGCCGGTGCCCAAGCAACCCCGTCCATCCAGCCCTCCTCGCTCGGTTCAACATGTAGCCCGTCCATCTTCACGGCCTCTCCCAGTTTGCAGCAAAGTTCCATGACCAGCTACACTTCTTCAAGAAGAGAACCACGAGACGCCTCGCCTGTCCGCAAAAAACTCCCTTCGTTGTCTCTTGGTCCCGCTTCTCTGCCTGCCCACGTCGCCGTGTTGTGAGTTTGTCAACCGCCTGCCACCCACGCCCACCTTCTGACTGTGAATAGACGTCTGTACACAAAAGAAAGCTCGCATTTGCCCCGAGACATACAACTGCTCGACTGGCGGAAGAGCACACACCCGGATGGCAGCGTGATAACATGGTCGATACAGGAATCAGAGGAAGAGTTCGTGCATTACCGTAAGCCTGCCTGTTGACCCGCACAAGCCACGAGCCCTGATTATGACACAGTGCCCTACAACGCGTTCCCTCTCACTCTTCACAAGGACCACAACGAAGGATCAGTCGTCCAGTTCAGCACTCTGCACAAAGTTGCTCTGAGATCCGAAAGCTCGGAGCGTTTCTTCTCATCCACCCGTGTCGTTTATGAATTCGTCCAAGACGAGCCTTTGATCTGTTTTCAAGAGGATATTCGCCATAAGCATCTGGTCGATGTCTTCAATTTCCATCTGATCTTGAGCAGCCGGAGCGGCTCAAGTACCTATGGTGAGGCCATTCATGGCCACGTCAAATTTTGGCGGGACCGCGACCCGCCCTTCCACCACTCAATATCCTTCTTCGGCAACCATGCAGGGAAGGATTTAGAATTCCCCATCCTCCGATTCAACGCCCAGACCGCTCCCAGGAGATTAGAGAAGAGAGTGAAGCTCTCCTTCGCCCTGCCTGCGAAGGGGAGTCAGAACAAAAGCTCATTCAGGGGCTTTTTCAGACGCTCCCAGAGCAGCGAGGCATCAACGCCTGTGATAGACCACCTTTACAATGTCTCACGGCCACCAGCTCAGCTTGCAGCGCTCATGGGTGACCTGAAATATCTCGACCTGCGTTTCGACTCGGTCGAAGGTAAGCGGTCCGCCATCTTCGATGTGTTTCGTGATCCTTTGCTGACAGCATCATGCACAGATTTCGATCGCTTCACAACGTCTTTCCAAGAAATCCGCGCTGCTGACGAAGCTCGCTCGACCTTTTCTTTGGTCGACATGTCTACCGAGTTGGAACACGCTTCCGTGTCGGGTGAGCTTGCTACTGATCGTGAAAAAGCAGAACTGGAGGCGTTGTTGCTCAATTCTCCAACAATCCCGGCAAGGGCGGAGTCTGAGGCCATCTCGCCAACGATCTCGCCAATGTTACAGCCGCGGCTGGAAACAATGGCAGGTCGGCTGCGCATATGAAGGGATACAACCATTTAGTTTGCTGCATCAATGGATTATCTCTGGCGGGTGAGGTTCTGGATGGCCACGGCTAGAGAGCATAGTGGGAGCCGAAAGATCTGAGCCATCGTAACTAATTCCTATCATTACGTAGGTAGCTGAAGCTCCCATCCGGACATAGATGTACATTGAATAATTCTACATTTATGTCCGGATGGGAGCTTCAGCTACCAACGTGAGTCGGGTGCCCTTGCTCGCGAAGATAATTGCGGTGGTCATTTCTTTTGGCACCTACGTGGAGAGTGCTTTGCTAGTCTGTCACTTCACATGCACGAAAGCGAACAAGCCGCCTTTCCGCATCCATCGCTCGCTTATCTCCGCTTTCGTGTTCTTCCCGGCGGGGACGAGTCGAGACCGTTGGCTCGGCATTTCTTACCATCTCTCGACCAATGATCTGCTGTCCCTTTCGGGAGCGTTGCGGGAGCTGCGCGATAGATGATTGGTGTTCCCCGCAAAAGGCTTGTTACCGCGAAGCCTACACGGCAACACGAGCCGCTAACTGACTGATTGGCGCACTTCAGACTGGACTAACTGCTTTAGGATGTTATGCTCTCAGGATTTCAGCACATGCCAGAGATACTCGCACATGCCAGCTGAGCTCTCCAGAGTTCCATGGAAAGTCGTAATCTCTAACTACGACTCAGCCGCGTAAGTACAGCTGCCGAGTATATCCCTGCTTTCAGCTTCCAGCTCTCCTTCACGCGGCGTGTGAAATCATGCAATGGGCCCTTTCTAGTGCTTACAGCTGGTCATATAAAGTCGAGCATACCCTCATACCGAATTCCACACACAGTTGTGCCTTTATCCCCCAGACATGTCAGAAACTCAGCAGGGCCCCAGAAAGCGTCTCGTCATCTGCTGCGATGGAACTTGGCAAGTGGCAGATAGGGGGAGGAACAACACGACAGCACTCTCCAACGTTGCGAAACTCAGTCGCATGATTCACCCCGAGTCAGAGGGTCCCAACCCAATCCCACAGGTTGTCTACTACCAGTCTGGCGTCGGCACCACGACTCACAGCGCTCTGGACTACTTCACATCGGGTGGTGTCGGCGTGGGCCTTGAGGACAATGTCCTGACAGCGTATCATTACCTCTCGACCAACTATAGCCCTGCAGATGACCGGCATGCCGCGGACGAGATATTTCTGTTTGGGTTTTCCCGCGGTGCTTTCACTGCGCGCGCTTTGGCGGGGCTCGTCACCGAGCTCGGGCTGATGAAACCAGAGTACCTGAATGAGTTGCAGCATGCCTATGCTCTGTACCGGAAGGTCGGCAACATGGCAGGCGAGCGAGAGCTCGGAAACATCAGGTTCATGGACAAGGTCAATGCTCTGGCGAGCTTGCTGCAGGCGGAGGACTATCAGCTCCTGTCGGAACTGCACAACGATGCAAACAGCGAACCGAGTAAGGATAGTAAGATGTATCCGAAGGTGAAGGTCAAGGTGGTGGGAGTGTGGGATACGGTGGGAGCACTGGGAATCCCGGACAGCTGGTTGTCTGAACGGTTGCCGTGGATCAACGGTCAGTTCAAGTTTCACGACGCCGCGCTCAATTCCCGTAAGTGTTTCTCCCGCTCTTGCTTTCGGATCAAGCTGACGAAGGCCAGGAATCGAGAACGCCTTCCAGGCCCTTGCGCTCGACGAGCATCGCGGCGCATTCAAACCGACGCTCTGGTACCTGGACGACAAGTTCATTGAGGACAAGAAATATCCCAACCTCAAGCAATGCTGGTTTCCTGGCTTCCACGAATCCATCGGCGGTGGTGATACGCTGCTCAACCACTGGCTCACCAAAATCTTGCCCGAGTCGGAAATGCACGACATCACCCTCGCCTGGATGTGCGACCAAATCGACGGCCTCGTCCACTTCGACCGCGAGGTATGCAGCAAGATTCTTCTCAAGGACGATGCCGACCGTGTCAACTGGGCCACAGCCTACGAGGTCGACGTGGTGAATCTGTCGCTGCAGATCTTCCGGCTCAACATCCTCGGCGGTAGCCGCACCCGCACTCCTGGAATGTACCACCTCAACAACGCGCAGTGGGCGGCCCGTACCAACGAGACGCTGCACCCTAGCGTACATTACCGCATCGAGGCCACGCGGCGCCAGTGGCTTCCCTACGACCCGCCTGCGCTCGGCGGGAACCTCGGCTTCAACGTGCCGCTCTTGCCGCAGGTCGGGACGCCGCGGTGGCGGTGGGAGGAGAGCCCGACGGGCAACGGCGCCGTCTGGGTCCGGCCCGCCGTGCCGGCCATGTGGCCGCTGTACCCCAGGGAGGAGCCGAGGCGCGAGCTCAGCGAGTGGGTCATCCGAGAGGTCCACGGCAAGACGAACTTCGAGGCGGCGCTGCTGCCGCCGCGGCTGAAGCAGCGGCTGCGCAGGCGGAACGACGGGCTGATCAACCAGGCGGCGGCGCACAGCCAGCAGGACGACGTGAGGATGCAGTACTGGACCAGGACGACGTGGGAGGCTGCGGATAAGGTGGGCGGGAAGATGGGGGCGAGGTGGCTGGCCGAGTCGTTGATGGCGGGCGCAAGAGGGGTGGGCGAGAGGGAGAAGGAGAGGTTGGGTGAGGTGGTGGTGCATGCGGGGGTGAGGGAGGCCGTGAGGCTCGGGAATGAGGAGATTGGCGGATTGGCTCCGGCAATGAAGGAAGGGAAAGGTGGGAAGAAGGGTGGGAAGCTCGGTGGGCCGCACGGGGTTGATGAAGGGGAGAACGCTGTAATGAATGGTGGGGAGGTGAAGGCCTTTTGAGATACGTATGAAATAGATTGCCGTCTTAGGGGCGTCGAGACGGCTACCAATGGTGGTTCGAGATTCCAGGCTGAGGTCTGTTGTCCCAAATACGGCTAGCGTAACAGGAACTGGGCTGGGTTCCTTCTACGAGCTCGGGCCGAAGGATCAAGGCACTGACGTTGTACCTACTAGGAGCTTGGACTGTCCTTCGTGAAGCTGCAGCCTAGCGCTGATGCAACCCCACCGCCGTGCACCTCACCTTGTCAACATTCTTCGTTTGGAACTGAACCCTCATGGAACACTTTATTTACGAGCTTCGCGGCATACCGAACGTCTGGAATGACAGCAAAGTCACCGAGAGAGACGTGCAAACTCTCGTCACGGAAGTCTGGCCGCAATGGCAGGAACGCACCATCGACGTGCGCAGTTTGGAAGCGGACCCGCGAAGCCCGGAGCTGATGGTCGCGACGCTGGCTTTGGTCAATCCAGTCTTACCATGCGAAATCTCGACTACTGTGAGAAAGCTACAACTGAGCCTAAAGCTTCAACCCACCGAGAAGCAGAGGCTTTGCCTTCAAGACCTGTCCTACCCCGATCAGAACTACCGCGAGGCCGAGATCGAGCTTGCAGACGGCACCTGCAACTGGGTACTCGGCCACGACAGCTTCCGCGAATGGGACAACGCCCCGAGAAAGCTGCTCTGGATCTACGGTCCCTCCGGCGCCGGCAAGTCGACTGTGATGAAACGCATCGCACAACACCTCAAGAACTCCGACGGCCGGCTTGTCCTGTCTTACTTTTTCGACGGCCAAGCCTCGTCAATCCACAATTCTCCCCATGCATGCTACCGCCATCTACTTTCGCAAGTGCTGCCCCACGATCCCATGTACCTTGCAGAACTGGCCCGAGTGCGTCAAATGCTATGCAGCGTCAATCTGGAGAAAGATGGGTGCAAATCAACGACGGACCTCCTGCGCCAGCACTGCATGAGTTTCCTGCCGGGTATCGCGAGGCAAACCCCCCTTACCATCCTCATCGATGGCCTTGACGAGGCTGGGGCTATGAACATGGCGAGAGACTTTCGTGCACTCTGTCACAGATCCAATGTCGATGTGAAAGTCTGCATCTCGTGTCGTGATCCAGCCCCCTGGGCCTCCGATGGCGACCTCAGAGCAGATGTGGAAGCGCACAATCGTGACGACATCCGGAAGCTTGTGCATCTAAAGCTGGGTGGGAAAGAAGACCCTGACTGGATCAACTTGGAGGAACACATTCAGCGGAAGGCCGCGGGCAATTTCCAGTGGGCGCGCCTTGTGACAATCGAAATGGCCCGGCTAGAGAGAGACGGTTGTGACCTTCCAGCCCTTGAACGGCGACTGAAAACCATCCCCGATGATCTTGTCCAACTTTATCAATGTTTGATGGAGGAAGTCGATGCCCAGGAGACCTTTAGAGTGATGCAAATGTTTCACTGGCTCTGCTTTATGAAAAGGCCTTTCTCCATCGCAGAGCTACAGGACGCACGTGATTCTTCCGGGCAAATTCTGAAGGTTCCAGATTCATCCGACATTGGAAGATACATCGAAGAAGGCTCAAGGGGCCTCGTGGAAGTCAAGACACGATCATTGGCCGGCGCTTCTCGCATCCAATTCGTTCATTGCTCTGTCCCACACTACCTCCTGAATGGCGGCCTCCAGCACCTCGCCGGTGGTGACCTCAAGCCCTTGAGCGACTTGACCCACCGCCATATCATGGGAACTTGCTTGAACTACTTGAGAAAGAACAGACTCGTTGAAGAGACACGGGACAGATCGGCGGCTGCCGAGACATTACTGGGCATCGACTCTGCACTTACATCTGGAGGCAGCTGGACCAGCGATGATGTTCTCCGCGTTTCCGAGGATATCGAGATGGTTGCCAAAACGTGGAACCTCGACCTTCAATCAAATCACGACCTGGCCTCCATCAGCACCCTCTCATCTCCGGAAGCATTGTCACATCTAAAGGAGGCATTCTCATGGCTCGCCAGCAGCATAGCCCGACAGACTACGGAACAATACCCCTTCGCTAACCACGTCGTTTCGGCCCTGAACTCTCACTTCAGAGCGGTGGATAATACTGGCCTTCCTGTCGTCAGCCTCGTCGACACATCTTTTTGGTCTCCTGAGTCCAGCTTCTTCGAAGCATGGCGTTACCTCAGCATTGCTCTGCATCCTTATAGCAAGCTTTCCGGCTGTTTCGACACATCAAAAACAATAGACCGCCCACTTGGCTGCACAACGCCTCTCCATCATATTGCCCAGCACTCTTTCCTCTCCTCCCTCCAACCTGCCCTCAAGAACCATTCGATTTCCTACCTCTCCCTCCACAATGCTGCAGGTCACACGCCACTCACGACCGCAATAACCACCCACAACTACACCATTGCCAACATCCTCCTCTCCAGCCCCAATATCGATCCTGGCATTCCAGACACCACCAGCACCGGCCGAACCCCGTTGATCCACGCTATCCTCTGCTACAACCCAACAACCAACGGCAACGACGAGGCCTACACCTCCCTCCTCACAACACTCATAGCACACCCCGGCACGAGCCTTTCCCATCGCGACGCCGACAATCGCACTCCGCTCATCCACGCCGCTTCCCACGCCCATCTCACCGCTATCCAACTTCTCCTGGCCCAGCCCGCCGAGGCCATCGCCCTCTTCGTCCGCGACGACGACTTCCGCACCGCCCTCTCACACGCCGCCCAAGCCGGCTCCGCTCCCGCATTCGCTGCCATTTCGGACGCCGCCGCGGCCGCCGCGCACCCTAACAACGGCATTGCGGCCATCATCGATGAGCCGGACGCCTCTGGCCGGACGCCGCTAAGCTACGCTGCCGAGGCCGGCGCCGTCGGCATTGTCGAGGCATTGCTGACCAAGCGCGCGCGAGTCGGCCTGGTGGACGCGCAGGGCATGACGGCGTTGGATCATGCAGCTCGCGCGAGGAGAAAGGGCGCCGCGCGCGTCGTGGGTTTGTTGCTGGGTGCGAAGGAGGCGACGGCGGCAGGAGCCAACAAGGACGAGCATAGGGTCACCGTTGCAATGGGGCCGAGGGAAGTGTTGTCATGGGCGGCGGAAAGGGGCCAGGTCCGGGTTCTGCAGAGCGTGCTGGAGGATAGCGAGGCGTATTTGGATTCTCGGATGTTGGAGTTGTTGAAAGCGATGGTGGGAGGAGAAGAAAAGGAGGCGGTGATGGTTGGGGGATTTGAGTATAGGGAGGATAATGATGATGGAGACAAGGCTGCGAGGGTTTGGATCAGGGAGCATTTGGGACGTATGGAAACGAAGACGGACAATTTAAGCGAGATTAAGAGATTGATGGAAGAACGGAAGAAGAAAAGGGAAGAAGAAGAGAAGAAGAGAGGGGAGGAGTTCAACGCCGTAGTGGAAGTGATGAAGGTTAGCTCGAAGCTCTAAGTGGGACTAAGCGAAATGCGAGTGAACCACAGGCAGGAGTCGATAATGTTAACCAGTCCTATTTCGCTCACAAGCCACGAATTACCGCTCTCAAGACACTCGCCGATGAGAACATTGAAATACAAGTATTGTCTCTCTGTTATACAGCTTCCACGCCACCCAGGAAGAATCTATACGCACATAGGTATCACAATCTAAAATATAGCAACCGATCAAATGAAAAGACCCGTATGCATGCGCAGAAAACACCGCCCTCTTTCCACCTACACCTACCGACCCTTTCCCAAAAAATGACGCAGCTAAAAGTAATCATCGTAATTGCGTGCCCGATGTCATGATGCCTGCAATAAAGAGAGAATCCGTGCCAAGGACGTGAACGTGGGGGCTCCGGAAGGAAGTACAAAAAATGGAAGCAAACATCCGGCAACACCAGGAAAATGCCCAAAAGCAGGGAGAAAACTGCGGATCACAACCTGAACTTTTCTTGTGGCGCATCGTCCGAAATGACGTCCCATATTCACCAAACCCCCTCCGAAAAGCAAAAGTACGCAGGTGTTATGACAAAGGAAAGACGTTTGGTGTGTCCGTATGCGTGTAGTAATTTGGAGGAGTGAAAGAGAAGAGCCCCTGTCTCCTTAAGCTCTCCACATCACTTCTTCATCGATCGGCATGGGCGTTAGGCTCCTCTCCAGATCCTCATGCAAACGCTCGTCGTCATCTCTTGATGACGAATAGCTCACTGAAGACGTCATCGTGGTCGGAGTCGTGGGTTCGGGCGGGGACATGTTGACGACATCCTCTGGGAACTCGTTCGTGGCGGATTCCACAAGCAATTGAGGAAGCGGGGGAGGAGCCGACCCGTCGGATAATTCGCCTTCAGATGTCGCCGAATTATCCTTCAATTTGCTCAATCTTTCCGCCCGCAGCTCTTCCCTTTGGCGCATGATTTCCTTCTCGTGCTCGATGGCCCTAGTTCTGCGGTCTTCGACATCCTTTCTCCGAACCACCTTCTTCAGCGCCTCGCTGGCCTGGATGAGGCCATCGATGCTGATGGCATGATTTGTCATCTGTTGGTTGATGTAGTGGTACACGGCACCCGGGTTGTCGCACTCAATCAGAGCCTTCTCGTTCAGCTTGAGCAGTGCAAGTGCAACCTGGAACAGGAAGGTCGAACCGTCATGCATACACAGAACGACATCCCAGACTCGATAAAGTGCCTCGGCAGAAAGGCAGTCCGTGAAGACAGAAAGGAACCACTGAAAAGTGAGCGCTTCGAGCTCGATGCTGAGTTCGTCAAAGTGCGCAGAGAGCTTGGGAAGAATCTCAGCCACGTATTGCCGGAGAACGATCTGGTCAGCCCGCGAAGCCAAGAGCGAGTGGTCATAGTAACTCTCGGGCAGTATGGACTCGATCATGGTTGTAAGCATCCAGAAGGCATCCTCGGCGGTCGGCATGATCAGGAGAAGACATGCAGTAATCAGGTTCATACCCTGACAATATCCAACGGCAGGGTTGCGACGAGCGTATGCGATGAGGACCTCGTTCAGCTTCTGAACACCAGGGCCACGGCGGAAAAAGATGTTGTCGGTCAAGGTTCTGTGGATGTCCATCTGAATCTGGGAAACTACAACTGGATCGTCAATCCCGTTGGCCAACAGGTCCTCGTAGTATCCCGGGATCCTCATGGCGGCGGCCCCACTGCATTCTGCCCAGATCTTGGCACGGTAGCTGACGGGAATGCCTCCCAAAACGAGGTTTTTGAACTCTTTCCACTTCGCTCTTCCAATCTTACCCTTGTTGCCCAGTCCAGCAGTTCCGATGATCTCTCCATCAGTGAGCAAAGTCTCAGGCATCGTGTTTTTCCCGCGGCCCTCGCTCGCCGCCACGGCATCGCCCTCACGCTTCCGTTCCGCTCGCACTTTGCGCAGGAATTCATGCCACCTTACCTGCTTATCGCGCTGTAGTGAGTCATGCAAGTCCGTCAACTGGTCCAACAGCGCCCTGACAGGATCTGGTTGTGGGCTGGTCAAATCACCCGAGACGGGGCTAGCAGGTCCACTGATTGTTGGTTGCGAGATCTCCGCGGCACCTGATTCAACACTGAGAGCTGGCTCAAGGTTGTTACTGACAGCTGGGAACGACGCGTTGTTCTGGACCGTCACTTGGGACGTCTTGGGTGTTTCTTCAATATCGACTGTAGTCATGGGTGCGGCAACGGGTGTATGTGACAGCAACTCGGTTGGGAACGTGGCGATCTTGAGATAATCTTGCCAACTACGTTTCGCCGACTGAGATTCCTCTGTTTGCGAGAGAACGCTTTCGGACCGCGGAAGCGTGATTTCCTCTTCCAAAACCTCGGCGGGTACCTCCTCGTCACTATTTCTGGAGCCGAGCATTGCCCGCGCGGTGCCAAGAGACTCGCTTTTCGCATGTGGCGTTCTCTTCTGCAGCGCGGCAGCGGCGGCCTGCGCCTGTCTCTTCTTTCGTCGTTGATCATAGATAAAGCCAAACGAATCCGTGAGGAACTCAGAATCACGCCCGTAATAATTGTGCGGCATCAAGGTCGGCGGTCGTGTTTCCTCTGGCAGGATCATGTCCATTTCAACAGGACCAAGATTGGTGACGGAGCGATTGGTCGGCGGGCTGGAGCCTTGTGGATTCGACGTCGTGTTGCGTAAACTGTCCGGCGGGCCATTCTTTTTGATCGTCCCAGTTGGCCCCAAAGATGTCCTTGACCCACGACCTTTTGTTCTTGTCTTTGGATCGGTCTTGGACGAATCCATAGAAGCTGTGCGCTGCGACCGCTCGGTCCCGTTGGCAGAGGCCCTGCCTCTCAAAGTGCCAACTTTGTCAGTCTCGCGGTTCGATTGGTTGTTCCCAGCCACCAACCTCAACGCCCATGATGCAACAGAGCCTGACGATTTCCGAGAAGAAATGGACGCGGCCTCGTCCCCACTTTCCAGTTTCTTGAGGTGGTCAACGGCTTTGGAGACACCCTGGGGTGGAGGCGCGAACAAGTCACTGCTGAGACGTTTTCGCTGAGCGCCGCTGGACGCTCTGGAGCGGGTCTGAATGTCCTCGTCATACGCACTCGTGACACTTGGAGTGTGGCTCCTTCTCTTGTTGGCCAGCGATCCAGTCCAGATGTAGCTTTTCCAGCCCTTGGTCGACTTGGTGGTGGCGAGATCGGCAGAATTAACGGAGTGATCGTCACTGAGCGCCGGGAAAGCGGTCAGTGAAGCGTCATCCTCCTGCATCAACTCGCGGTCACCGTCATTCTCGTCGCTCATCGCGCGAGCAAGATGCTTGTCAATGGGGTCCTCGGGGTGCACGCCGTCGAAGTCGACGAGGCTTTGCCTCTTGGCCTTCCTGCCTCTGTCGGCTGCATCGCCCGTGCCATTCGGTGTGGGGCCCCGCTCGAGCAGCTTCAAACGCTCGTCGATGTCCAGGTTCGAGACCTCGCACTCTTGCAGCATTTTCCGAAGGATTCTTTCCCGCTCCTCGGCCTTTCTTCGCAGTGCCGTTATCTGGGCATCGCGCTGCGCTAGATCTTGCGCCAACTGCTTAACCATGCTGACGGGCCCCGACCTGGCCAGCATCCGCTCGATCTGGTCATCGCTCGCATGATGTAGGTTTCCAGGGACGCTGCGCACATCCTGCGGGGTGTCGTCGAAGAGGGCGGAGCGGTCGTCGGACGAGGGCACGGTTGCGAGCAGGCTTCCGACTATCGACTGCACGGGCTTTGAGGATTTGCGGACGGTAGGCGGGTCTGGAAGGCCTGCGTCGTCATGGGGGAGCTGGGGCGACTGCGGCTGCGACAGCTCGGTCTCGCTGAAGCGGGCGGCGATGGGCGAAGCTTCGGGGGACGGCGACAGCGAGGGGAAGGAGGTCAGGCTCTTGTCTGACGGGGTTGGGGCGCCGGATCTCGCGAGCGAGGCGTGCGAGGCCGTCTTGCGCGGTTTGGTGCGTCTGGCGGTCGCTCCCGAGGCAGACTTGCGGCTGCTCGAGGAAGCAGAATGCGTCGACGACGCGCGCCGGGCGTGGGCGTCGTCATTACCGGGCTCCATGGACGGGGCACAGCGGCAGCATCGAAAAGCGTGTCGAGCGGGCGGCGGTGTAGGCGTGGTGGAGGAATTTATTCGAGGGTGCGGACGGGTATGCACTCTGCGTCATTCGGGCCAGGATGTCTGGGCCGGGCGGTGGAGTTTGTTTCGGCAACGGTGCTACGTGGAAAACCGCGCAGTGAGCTGGCGTTTCGAGACGCAGCGCAGCGGGGCCTGGTGCTCTGAAGAAAGAATTACTTGCAAGGGCAGGCTCGAGGGAATGCGCATGTAAACAGGCGGCGCCCTGGGCAGCACCCGCGACCGTGATCGCCCTGACAGCCCGCGCCCAACCTAGGCCGCGCCCCATGCCTCAGGCCCGGCTCCGAAGCAGCCCGGCCTCCTCGGCTGCTCCCCACACAATCTACTTAAGCCTTACCGCGCGATCGCGGACCCTGTGACTGCCCGTGTGGGCCATGTCGCTCACCGACGATGCCGCCGCGGCGCAAGCCATCCACGCGCTGGACGCCCTAACGCCCGACCAGCGCGCCGCCCAAGTCGACCTCGCGCGCATTCTCCACGCCGATACGCCGTCGCCCTTCGTCGACGTCCATGAGCTGTTTGCCCTGTTCGACACGCTGTATTTCCGTGCCACGCTCCGCGCGCGCGTCGACGTCTCCTGGTCGTCGCGCTTGACTCTGTACGTCCTGTGTTCCTGGCGATCCTTGCCGCTGGCCCATTCATTTCTTCCCAATTTCTTCGCACCCCCCACGCGTTGCATCCTGCTTCACACCTCATTTCACGCCCGTTGTAACAGCAAGGGCTCCCGCCTCCCTGTTCGCCGCCGAATTTCTGGCCTGCAATGCTTTTCCAACGGGCGCTATTGCTCGATCAGGAAACCGCATAAATTCCCATCAAACGCCCGACACTGACCTCCCGTTTCAATAGTTGTGCTGGCATCTGCGAGCTCGTCAAAGACGCCCAGGGGAAATACACGCGCATCCGCCTCAAGCTGTCCGAGCCGCTGCTCAAATTTCGCCCGCGCGCCGACACGGTCAACACCCTGCTGCACGAGGCCATCCATGCCTACTTCTTCGTCACCTCGTCCTGGCACCACTCCCGGGACGACAAGTCCGGGCACGGCGCTGGGTTTCAAATGCTTGCTTCCGCCATCAATGCGCACGGTGGTTTTGACGTGACCGTCTTCCACACGTTTCACGATGAGGTCGACAGCTACCGCACCCACGTGTGGTTGTGCGATGGCCCCTGTCGAGCTAGTCCGCCCTACTTCGGGCTCGTCAAGCGCAGCATGAACCGAGCGCCCGGCAAGAGTGACAGCTGGTGGTCCCAGCATCAGCAAGACTGCGGTGGTGCCTTCACCAAAATAGCAGAGCCCGACCTGACCAAGAAGCAGATCGACGCCCTGAGTGCGAAGGAGAGAGCCGGCCGCCAGAAGAACAAAATTGACCGTTGGATCAAGGTTGCTCCAAGCTCTATTGGATCTACCCAAGGGGAACCGCCCTCGACCCATGTGAACCCAAACGCTCGGGACTCCAGTGCTAAACGGGAACGCAGTGGTGAGGAAAGCATTCCAAACCCCCAACAAAAGAAAACACTCCTTGCCTGCCCCATTTGCCATGTCCCTGTCACGGAGGACACCGTTAACGATCATCTCGACTCTGCGCACGGGACTGGCTGATCTACATGATCTGAGCCGCTGATCGCCGTTGCACATGATGATCATGCCTACGGACGGCTCGGAAGGGTCTAGACAACGCTTGCAACCGTTGACGCTTGTGACGGCTGCGAGTCAGTTGACGGAAAATTGATCGAAGAGTGTCGGTACATGCCATTCTTCTTGGATTTGAAGCCCGGAATTACCATGAAGAGCAGAATACATCCAAGGGCGTCGCCCCAGTGACCACAGGGCCAACGTAGATCCTGGGCTTTCGATCCGATATGGACATCTACAGCAGTAAAAAGCAACGATCGTTGCATGGTAATGCTTCCCAGGCAAAATGCTGTGTCTCTCAGACCGGTGTGTATGTGAGTGCCTTGCTGTACCCTCTTCGTGTCTTCAGGGCACCTTGAATTCTCTCATACCAAATTCTATCCCTCAGGTAATTCTTGTACGGAAGGATGTGTCAGTCGAAGGCTTGCGTGAATCTTGGCATTGCATCAGATACCTACAAGTACATGCCGTAGGCAGCTGAAGCAATCGTCCGGACCAGACCCTCTTGCTAAACCAAAGTGGCCCGTACATTTGTGTTTTGCTGACAAAAGTCTGGTATAGATTTATTATCCATGTCATAGGTCGTTGAATTTACGGTTTCAGGGTGTAGAGATGACTATACTTAGTGTGGAGTTGTCTTACTAATGAAGTCCGTCTGGTAAGATGGTCTGCCCTGATCTCAGGCGGTCAAACAGCAAGAGCTCTGGCTGGGCCAAGGTCAGGGCATTAATTTCCATGGAAAGAGGGCTCCTACGCAGCTCCCCCACGAGTCTGCTCGGCACCAGGAACCTGGTACTTCTCACTCTTGAGGTAGTACGACCAGAGGTTCTGCCAGTTCCATCCGTTGTTGCCGACCTGCTCCCAAGCATCGATCTGGGAGGCGGTGGCGGTGGTCGTCTTTGTAAGCTACTTCAAGGGTTCAATGCGTGGAGGGGTGAAGGACGGGCTAAGGGTTGCGGTATCGGTTAGTGCTAGACCCTACGTATCGCTGTTGCTTGCTCGTTGACGTCGATAGCGGTGACGTCTAGGTCCGAGGGGCCTAGTTAGTTCTACGATAAAGTCATCGTCGCTAGGCTCGGCCTTAACGCCAACCGGGACGCCCGAGGGCTCGTATAGAGGATTATCTATTTGCGTCGGATAGATAGTAGAGAACGTATTTATAACCGCAGTTTCGATTTGCGCAATACAACTTTTCGAACTGTTTGTTACCGCACGCGCTAACCTACCCTCCGTTTTAAGCACTTAGCACGAAACTGCGCATCTCGCTTACAATTATTACAAGCGAGTTGCTGCACTAGACGCGGATCTTTACTACGCACTAAGCCGTTCCAAAATCTAGGTCGTGCGGCCCCCTTCCGTTCTAGAGTGTGTTGCGCAAATGCCAATGCTCTCTAGTAGGTTGAAAAGGTATGTGTAATATCCATAGTAACGTAAGGGATGAAGTGGTCGAGGTTTAGCAAAGGCTGACGCGGGCATATGCTGATAGATGAACGAAATACGACCCGAAGATAGGGTTTAACAATTGTATCGAGTAAGAAAGCTGCCCATCTATCTATCTTTTTTTTTTTTTTTCCTTTTGAAAAACAAAAGCTAAGGTATAGTTGCTCTAGATTCGAGCGCCCTTGAAGTAAATATTTAAGCATTTTCGCCTCGCCTTCTAGTAGGTAACCCTCTGGGTGTTTGACTTTTAAGTTTCCGTTCGATGCTAGTTCCAGGTCGCACCTTCCTCCTACAGCTTGCGGTGGTACGCTGTCGTTTCCATTTCTAGTTAGCGCAGACGCGTCGCGAGGCCGGTGTAAGGTCTACTTCTACGACTCTGCTCCACCACTTCCTCTACACCCTCGTTACCCTCGTTTTATCTGCTCAATCACTCCTCGACGTGGTTTACTACACCGACACGCTTGTTGGAACGCCTTCGCTCAACCAACTTCCCTCTGCCCTTGCGCGGCTACAAAGATGAAAGCCGTCAACCCCCTCCCTGGAGGAATTGCCATGCTCCTGGGCATTTTCCTCATCGGCTTCACTCTCGCTACTTCTTCAGAGGACAACGCTGCTAAGGTCGACCGTGACGCCACCACCGCTCTCGGCAATGCCACGCGCACTTTCATCATGACTCCTACTGCCAATAACGACAAGTGGGGCGGTGCGGTGTTCAAGCAGTCCCCCTCCGGCCACTTCACCGCTATTCAGGGAAGCTTCACAGTTCCAAAGATCTCCGTCCCCGTTGATGCTCCGTCCCCGTTGATGCTCCGTCCCAGAGCGACGTCGACTGGGAGGCCGCCGTCCAGGTTGGCTTTGGTGGCACTGTTGGCAACGACGACAACTACTGGATCCAAGTCGGTGTTCTCTTGTAGGTGAAGCCGTCCTCTCACACTATTTGCAAATGACATAAGCTGCGTAGGTCGATCCAGCCTTCTGGAACAGCCACGTACCGCGCCTTCCATGTGTGGCATCCGAAGAGCGACCCGATCTTCGACGACGTCGAACTCACCATCCATGAAGGTGACGAGATTACTTTGCGCGTCGAGTCATACTCAACTACCGATGGCGTTGCAATTGTCGAGAACCACACTACTGGCACGGGCGTTCACAAGATCTTGACAGCTCCTCCTGGGGCTCCCCCTCTCCTCGGCCAGCATGCGGAATGGTTCATCTCGGAGCCTATCGACAAGAAGCTCACAGACTTCGGTAATGTCATCTTCACTGATGCGGTTGCCTACACTAGTGATAACAAGAATTTCGGCCCTGGTGAGGGCGGCGCGCTTGTTGCTACCATTCGGGACGACGGGAAGCCGATGACAGAGACCATCGTGAATGGCCATGAGCTCACAGTCACCTACCTGCCCTATGCTCAGGAGCAGCGGCGCATCTTCGAAAAGCGCGCCGCGGATCCCAACCGCCCGGGCGGCAGTGCTGGTGCCACGTTCTATCAACCATTTGCTGGTGACTACAGAGCCATTCAGGGCACTTTTATTGTGCCTCGGCCTTCTCTACCAGCCCACGACCCAAGCGAAGATCTCAACTACACCGCCGTCGTCGCAGTCGGCATTGGTGGTTCTGTTCAAGAGAAAGATCCTCTTGCCGCAGTCGGTGTCCAGCTTATCATCAACTCCAAAGGAGATCAAGCTATCTGGTACAAGCCCTTCTGGAAATGGGGCAGCGACGATTACTCATTTGACAGCAATTTCTCCGTCTCCGAAGGTGACGTGCTGGCCATGCGCCTCGAGCTCGATAATGCCACCAGCGGTCGCGCGTCCATCAAAAACAACGGAAATGTCAATAGCGGCAGCGGAAAGAAGGAAGCAATGGCCAACATACCCCGCAATCCTTCTACCAATCCTCCCGTTCAAGGTTTCCACGCCGGTTGGACGGTGACCGACCCGTACGAGGAAGATCTGCCCGCGCCCTTCCCTGACTTTGGTACAGTCGATTTCACCCATGCAGTCGTCGAGACGATGAATGGCACAAAGATTGGACCAGGCAGTGCGGCGGGCGATTATCTGACGGCCCAGCTCATCTACAGCCCAGAGGGGGTAGCCATGGCGGCTGTCGTTCTTGACACAAACCTCGTGAGCATTACTTACAAGCCCGTGTCTAAGGACCAAGCCCGCGTTGAGTAGGGAAAGGCGCTGTGGTAGTTTCTCACGAGCGGTGGCGTTCAATCCTCTTTCTTTTGCCTCTTTCCACTGAGAGCCACTGAAAAGGTGATCAGAAGATAGTGATTCTGCTTACAAAGCTATTCTCTGGTGACGAGCCCTACTTAGAGTAGTCTTAACATACTCTCGACTTCCTTTTTTCTTTAAATGTAGGGTGCGCCCACCGTTCTGCACATGACGTGAAATTAATGTATCGCAACACGGTTGGAGAAGTCTAATCTAGTACCAGTTCTGTTTCATCCTAAGTTTGATTGTCCGCTTCTTATCTGTGTGAACATTCCTCTCACATGTAGCTGATTTCCCTAGTAGCATCAGCTATTTTCCTGGCGCGCTAATGCGTCCCATTGAGCTGGAAGCTATCGTCCGGACGTGTATGTAGAATTTTTAATTCGAAATTCCCGTCCGGACGATAGCCTCAGCTACCCATGACATGAACAAAAAGCGAATCCACGCTAGCCGTTGGCTGCGAGAGGGGATTGTAAACATTGATTCATAATTCGAAAACAGTTGCACTACATCTCTCATTTGTCTTCCTCTCACTGCGTCTTTACACCTTCGTCATGCTCTCCCTACCCTCGATACCGCCTTTGCCCTCTGCGCCCACATGCACATGATGCGCGTCCTCGACGCCCATCAAATCGCCACCCTTCTCGACGTGGTTCGAGCCGCCGAACAGAACGTCGATTTCCTCGAGGCTGACCTGTTTGGTTTCGGGGATGCAGAACCAGACGAAGATGGCGAGCAGGACGTTGATGCCGGCGAACATGTAGAAGGCGTAGAAACCGCAGTTGTCGAGGAAGGTGGGGAAGAATTGCTGGACGATGGCGTTGGCGACGTTCTGGGTTTGCGACGCCATGCCTACGGCTTGGGCGCGCACGTTCATGGAGAAAATTTCGGAGGTCCAGATCCAGACGGTAGCGCCCCAAGAGGGTTTATCTGTGGGGGGAAACTGTGTTAGTGGGGAAGCACGACGATAAGGAAGGGGAACCTACAGAAGAAG
Organism: Lasiodiplodia gonubiensis; assembly: GCA_009829795.1. Lineage (NCBI taxonomy): Eukaryota > Fungi > Ascomycota > Dothideomycetes > Botryosphaeriales > Botryosphaeriaceae > Lasiodiplodia > Lasiodiplodia gonubiensis. The sequence continues at coordinate 128,726 of RHKH01000040.1, read as the reverse complement.
GCGAAGAGGAACATCAGAAACACGATGGAAATGCCGACGGATTGAGTCTTGGTGGTTTCGCCATCGACGACGATGGACGGAGTCTGCGTCTCGACGGTGGCGGCGATGACCATGCAAAGACCCATGCCGATGGCGCCGACGATAAGAAGCGCCTTGCGGCCGAAGCGGTCGACGGTCCAGGTGGCGTTGAGGGTGAAGATGATGCTGAAGGTGGCGTTGAGGGCATTGATGAGGGCAACCTGCGAGGCACTGGTGAAAATCTTCTTGTAGACCTTGGTGGAATAGGTGTTGAGCGTGCCCTGGCCGGTAACTTGCTGGCCGGCGTTGATGACGAAGGCGAGCATCAGACGCTTGCGCACCGAGGGATCCTTCCATAGCGCGGCGTAGCCCGAAGAGATGGCCTCCTTCTCGAACTCGAGCGCCTCACGAATTACCAGGAGCTCGTCTTCGACATCCTGGTCCGTGTCGCGGACGCGGCGGAGCGAGGCGCGTGCAGCGTCAACATTGTTGCCCTTCTGGATGTACCAACGCGGGGTCTCGGGGATGAACCAGAGCTGGGCGAGAATAAGGACGGGCATCAAGAGCTGGAAGATGACGACCATGCGCCAGTCCCACTCGCCGAGACCAGCCTTGTGCTTCTGGCAGCCGAAGTTGATCCAGTACCTGGAGATAGGTCAGGGCTTGCCGCTTACACAGTGTGGATGATACTTACGCAATAAAGGAACCCACGCTGTAGAACATCTGCCAGAATGACATGACCTTTCCGCGAATCTCAGAAGGTGCAAGCTCTCCGATATAGATGGGACCGGCGGCTGCAGTATACAGTTAGGAACAACCCAGCAACACGTGACGGGGAAATGGCGCGTACTCAGTGCAAGGCCCTGGCCCAAACCAATGATGACACGGCCTCCGATGAAGCAACCGATGTTGCCTTTCGGCGAGAAGGCTTGCATGAAGGTGGCAATGATAACGAGCAATGATCCAGCTGCCATGCCCGCGCGACGGCCAGCGAAGTCGGCAAGGGGACCACCCATGAAAAATCCCGCGACAACGGCACCAACAGTGTAGGCAGTATTGATGGCGCCCTGAGTTTGCGAGTTCTGTTTGACATTGACGTAAGCGGGTGGAAGTGCTTCGGCCTGCTTAGGGAAACGTACAGGGTTGCCAAACCAGTTCATCCAATTATCGGAACCGAGGACCGCGTTGTACACCGAGGCATCGTAGCCGTAGAGAACCATACATGATGCAGCGACGAGAGAAATATACCTGTGGAAAGTTTAGCTTGTGTTGGCTTATTGGCGTGGCGAGGCTTACCAGTTGTACGCTCTCTTGGCTGTCATGAAACCCATGCTGAGCTAGGGGTGAGAGGAGCCGCCTCTCAACGCGCTGGCAAGATGAAAGGGGGATGGACAAGAGCAACAGCAACCAGGTGCAAGAAGAGGGCCAAAGCGAGGAGAAAGAGAGAAAGACGTCGGATTGGGGATGCGAGAGGCGAGAACAAGCTTGCGCCGAGTCCTTATAGTCGCTTGGGAGGGTCAAGGCTATCAGCATCCTTGCAGCCATGCAACGCCTCGACGCACGCATCAGGCCCCGGAAAACCACCAATTAGCTCGCCTCGTGGCGTCCGGGGCCTCTGGGGTTGAGCACGGGCGTCGGCAGGATGGAGGGCTGTTTGGCTGCAATCCGGGGCCCCGGGCGGCGGCGGAGCCTTCGGGGTGGATCTGCTGCGGTGCCTCCACATCTGCGCGCTGTGTTGCAGGCGGCGGAGCGGTGCGAAAGAGGCGTCTGGAGGAATCCAAGAACAGGGCGCTAGGGCGTGGTTGCTGGAAGCATAATTCTCCACCAATCGCCCACGCTCAGGCTAGGCACTTTTGCCGGCTGCCACATCGCCTGCAAGCGACCCAAAGCCCGGCCCTCGCCTCGGCCGATGCCGACTCTGCCGTCGCAATATATCGAGATTTGGCCACTTCTCCTGCGGTCCGGACGTTGCCGCAGTCGACAAGCCTTCCAGGGAAATAAATAAAAAACAATGGGTGCTGGACCCTTCCTTTCGCTCTCTTCTGCGCACTGCATTCGATCGCACCACAGTCGTAAAGGTGATGGGCAGGGGCACGCGCTGCATTGAGGTGTGAAAAAGGCAAAAGCTCAACACCACGAGAGGAGGTGCCGTGGGGTGATTGGCTCGTCTCTGCGAGTCGTAGGAAAGGGCCCCACACACCTGCACCCGCCAATCTCGCGGGGAAGCCGCTCGTCTCACCACAAAACGCTGAGCCCCCCTGCTCGCATCCTGGACGTTTCCCTCGCACTGTTTGGAACCACAGAGGGGTATTGCAGCCCATTCTTTTCAAAAAAAAAAAAAATTGGGACAACATGTGGGTGCAAGGCTCCATTACTCCCAACCAAACAGCCTCCATATCGCCCACCTTGGTATCAACCAGTCCGTCCCCACGCTAATGAATAGACCGCAAGCCTCTTGTTCGCCGTCGCGTCACTCATCCGCGGTGCCCGACTTCCCGGTCATCGAATCGCACCAAATTGATGACATCGGCTTCTCCCATATCCCGCAATGGCCTAGTCTGCGCCAATTCCATCGCCTTGCTCATTACCTCACTGATCCGACATTCACACTCGGCTGCGAACGCTCGCTTGAGCTGGGAAATGAACGACTTGCGCGGCGGCGTGCCGTCTGCGTCGTCCGTCTGCATCTCCTCGAGGCTGGTGTATCGAACTTTGAGCACGCTGCAACATGCAGTTAGCCTGCCTGACTCTCGAGTTCGGCCCAGTCGGAATACTCACTGCTCTGCCCTCTTGTCGTGGTTCAGCGTGTCCCTGTTTCAGTCGTCAGCCATGAGAAGAGCAAAGTTGGAGCAGCTACCCACATCACAAGCTCCGGACCGGCCTGAAGAATAAGATCTTCGAACACAAGGTGGATGTCGCTGCGAGCTGACGGGTCGTCAGGCTGCGAGTCGCGGTGTATGAGACCGCTACCGCCGATTTGCGCTGCCCGGATGCTCTGTGCGAGGGCGATGAAGATTGCAGCAAGAGCGTGGAGGGGCATGGACATGATGAAGTTGACTTTTTCGTCATAGCCGCCTGTTTTCATTAGCTTCCCGCCCTGACCGAGGATTGTAGAGGGTAACCGGAGGACATACGACGTTCTGACAGGCGGTAGAGGAGCAGCATCCCGGCTTTGAATATCCGGTACCATCCGTGGAGACAGCAGCATACGGGCGCGAGTCTGAAGACTTCGCGAGTCAACGTCGCCAAAGCCGTAGCACGGCGCTGGATCTCCGCCAATAAGGCGAACGAGAGGCCAGAGGCGTATCCGACATTGCCACCTGCCGCAGTCTTCATTAACACAACTTCGTTTACGTGGCGAGAAGGTCTGCGATCAAACTCACACTGCGGTGATATGACGTCCGGGAAGTAGGGGATGACATGTAGCAGCTGATTGGCAACATAGCCTTTGCACAGCGAGCGCTCGTATGTCTTGAGGATTTGGTGCAGCCGTCGATCCACGAGCTGCATGTTGCGCAGCATCGCAAAGTCGAACTCCTCAGCGCCAGCGACGATGTCGAGAACCACTTCATTTGGTAGGTCATTCCACAATGTGCCTCTCGGCTTGTTGTCGCTAGGTTGCATCTTGGCGGCGGAAGTCTTTGCCTTGCGGTGACTGCAATGAAAGCTGGCAATGGAGAAGAAAACGAATAGTTGGTGATATATCTTCCAGATACCTTGATGGACGGCCAGCCATGGTGACTAATCGGAGCAGCAGGTCACAGGCGGCTCGGCGGACAACAAAGTAGTCAAGAGTCGCACCGTCTTTGTTCTTGTGAACGAGAGGCGTGACGAGGACTGAGCTGTGGAAGTCGCGATAAACACCCCGGCGCCAGGTACGTTATCCCATGCCTGAGGCAACCACATGATGACTAAGACCCGCGCGCTTGGTTGGGAACAGCAGATTCGACAACGTGTTCGGATATGCCAACGACATACGAGTAATGTGCACGGCTTGAATTCCGATGACTCCGCGGTTCCGGAAAGCGTATTCTCTGATAGCATGTTGGTGAGTCGTTACATCAGAGCTTGGCATCGAAATTTGGAGTGGGCCCAGATCTCACGTCTTTCCGCTCAGCGCTTGGTGATCCGGGCGCCATCCGCATGCGCCAATGTGAGCTTGTAGCACGCATCATAAATCAACACGCAACGTCATAGACTTCCAGACCTCCTGCGAGAACACTCACCTACTGGCTGTACCGCTTTTGGTAGCCTGAAGCAGCCCTTATTTATGTGGGTGAGCTGCTTCTTGTGCCGTCTAGGGTATCCTGGAGGTGTTCGATTCAGCGGTTGTACTGGTCCGCCTCCAGGACCTGCACACCTACAGCCTCCTTCCGCTCTTTGGTAAGCTTCGCCCCTGCCGCCTCCGCCTCCGCCTCCGTCTCCGTCTCCGCCAGGCCATCGTAGGCGGACACCAAGGCGTCCCCCAGGATCTTGCTGTCCCTGGCCTGGTTCTTAGCCTTCTCCTCCAGGTCCCTATTGGCCTCCTCCAGCTCTTTGGTCTTAGCCTCAGTCTCGAGTAGCACGATGACGACGACATTGTGGTGGTGGCGGGGAGGTGGGGGTGCTGGGGTTGGTAATTGCCTCTGTCCCTCCTGGCCTATCCGCCTCGCCGACCCTCCTCTTAGACTGATGTGTGCTTGAAGGTGGCGTGGACTCCGTCTCGCTCGAAGTCGCTCATTGGAGTTGCTCGAATAAACACCAGGCCAGCAGGAGCAACACCAGTGCCACCACTGACCCCTCCGCAACCATATCTACCTCTTTGCACTATGTCTTCCACGCGCGGGAGGCGGGCTCCGTCCCCAACACCAGACAATCCGCCTAGCAAACGCATCAAGACGGATGCCAACGCTGTAGCCTATATTCATCTGGCCAGCTGATAGTGAATGTTTTTCTTTTCTTTCCGCCCTTCGACCCGCTCAAGGCTTTTTCCTCGTCTCCGCTACCTCAAGGCACGTTGTCGCAGTAATCAGCCATGCTTAAACGCTAAACCCATGTTAAACTAAAAGTAAAGAACGCAGCCAGTTGGAGTAGTAGCTGCCATCAGACGCAGCCCGGATCGTTAGCATATTTTTCATTGATTCCTTTGCAAACGCAAAGGCTGTCCCTGAGCATCGAATATCAAGGTGATCGCTTAGGACTGGCTCAAGCATGGCGGGCCTTGCTCTTGTCGAGTGTATACTCGTCATCAGATTCCTCTTCATCACTCGAGGACTCCTCCTCGTCCGCCTCTCCCCATACGTCCTCCTCCTCCTTCGGCTTCGGATCCTGCTTCTATATGCTTGTTAGAGCCTAGCCTAGATTAATAATAAACGAGACTTACGAATGCCTTAACCTTAGCCTAGCCAGAGCTCTTGCTGCTTGACGGCCTGTTTGTTTCCATGGAGTCCGCCTTGACGGCCTGTTTGTTTCTATGGAGTCCGCCTTGACGGCCTGTTTGTTTCCATGGAGTCCGCGACCGAAGATCCAGGGTGACCGTACTTCTTCGGGTCGAAGTTGCTACCCCAAGGAGAATAGCCGCAAGTAAGCTCTGCAACTTGCTGGGGAGTACAGACAGTACACTGGATGGTGAATAGGGCCTTATCATCTCAAATCTTCTCCCGGAGCTCGTTGAGCCTCTTCTTAGCAAAGTTAGACGGGTTTTTATCCTTAGTATGGCCCGGCTGCTTTCGCCGAGCCTTTGCAAATTCTTCCAGGCCTTTGTCTTTTCCGCACATGTAGCAAGTGAGCTCCGTAACTTGCTGGGGAGTGTAGATAGTATACTAGATAGTGAATGGGGCCTTGTCATCTCGAATCTTCTCCCGGAGCTCGTTGAGCCGCTTCTTAGCAAAGTTTGACGGGTTCTTAAACTTAGAACACTTAGAGTAGCGGATCCTATTGGCATTCGTAGTTAGTATAGGTCTTCACTAGTAGATTAGTTGTGGGCGTCACCGCCTGCAGCCCTGCTACCGCTAGCCTTAGAGCGATCGTCGACCGAGAGTCCAGCCATCGTCGGAGCCCGTTGATGCCGAGTCGTCCACCGAGAGGTCGTCGAAGCTGCTGGTCAAGTTGCCAGTGGCAGTCCTAGAGCTAGACTGTGCAAGGGTGAACTCCTCGTCATCGGAGTCGTCGTCAGAGTCACCGAGAACTTCGCCATGATAGGTGTGCTTGTCCTCGACCGCCTCGAATTCGAGCTGTCCCCTCATGCAACCATTGCATTTCTATCTCCGAATGTTAGCCATAAGAATCCATAGCGGTAGTGATTAAATCATACGGCATGGTCGGGCTGCTTTCGCTAGAACATCCGACTCCCAGAGAAGATCCGCTGCTCCAAGTGTGCAGGTGCAGATGCAGCAGCAGCCCTCGCAATAACAACGACAACCACCACTCCAGCAACAAACTTCCATCCGCGATGTCTGCATTCCTGTAGTATCCGCCCATGTTGATGAACAGTGCCGATGTCGATGTCAGTGAATCGTCTGATGGGAAGGTACTGGGACGAGTCGAGCCAGACTGGAAGCTCTGCTAGGGTGAGGTCATGCTCTGCATAGAGTAGCGCTGAGGACGAGAGAATGCAGAGGGGAAGCCCTGGTTACGGTACTCGGGAGGCGTGGTAGGCTCGCTCTAGTGGCCGGCGTAGTTGTTGTTGTTGGGGTTAGTGTTATTCCGGCCAACGTCCTGAGAAAGGCGGTTGTAGTCGTTCTGAACGCCCTTGATCTGGAGATCGTACAGCTCCATCTCGGCCTCAAAACGGCGGCGTTGCTCTTTAAGATAATCGTACTCGGCCTTCTTCTTTTCCAGCTGGGAGATCTGGAAGTTAGCACACCAACGTCAGAGCCGAGTGAGTGATGTTTAGCCTGTGAACAGGATGGACGACGGACTGAGAGTTGCGACGTCGGGTGATGTCGGCATTCTTGTAGTATCCACCCACGCTGTTTGCGAATGCAGTGTACAAGAATTCGGGCGTTGCATGGGCGAGCAGCACACTTGCGTTTTTGGGCATCGCTTTCATCCCGATTCCGTTCGTGTTGTACATTCTGGTGAGAGGCTGAGAAAGAATTTCAGCAGGCATGCGAGGAAAGATATTTGAGGAATGACTTACAAATGTAGAATATGTCAGTAACTTCGTCTCACGTTTTTCGATTCCTGCATCTTTACATCTCAGGCGGCCAAGTCTGGAGCCCACTCAGGATGAAGGGCTCACCGAGACTTCCGTCGTCTATCGACGAGCCAATTTGCAAGTGCTCCGATGACAACCCAGCCCATTCCAGTAGCATGCACCAAGGCACGTGACGTCGCGTTGAGCTAGACGCGAGGACGCGAAGCTTGGCTTTTCGCGCAGCTCCGACCATCTCTACATCGACACACGTCAACACCAATTCTCTGGAAGCGAAAGAATAGGGAACAAGGAAAGAAGAGAACCATGAGCAAACCGGTCGAACAAGCGCTTGTCGGCCTGGTACCCGCGCACAATGGGCCCTTCCCATCCGAGTTGCTCAACGTCGCCGTCTCACTCCTCGCGCAATCGCGCAGCAAAGCGAGCAGTCTAAGACCCGAGGATGAGATCGCTCGAACATATGCATGCGCACATCTGGCATGCGAGAGGTAAGCGCAACAGCTTGACTCAGTGTCGTTTCAAGTCCCCCTCACTGACTTTCGCTATGGCAACACTCAGATTAAAACAACGTCTAAACCTCCCCCCAATCGTTCCACGCCCGCCGATTCCTCCCCGCGCCTACAAGAAAGTCTACAGCTACTTCGACAGCGCCCTCACCATCTCGTCCTCTGCGCCCTCCTCACAGCCCCAAACCCCGAGCAGACGCGCCGCGCGTGCTGCTGCCGCCGCCGAGTCCTCTGCCACCACATCCACGAGCAAACGCACACCGTCCCGGACACCCACCAGAACAACATCACGCGGAGGACGAGCAGGCGCACGCACGCCCACAGCCGCGTCGGCAAGAAGAGGTACTGCTTCTAGTGGTGAGTACGACGATGATGGAGTGGTGCCGGCATATGTGACGCCGCTCATCCGCGCACTAAGCAAAGCGCTGGGCGCGCCGGCGACGGTGCCGCACGTGTATGCGGGCGTGCGGTCGGTACTCAAGGAAGCAACAGCAACAGCTGCCAATAGCACACCGTCGCGGTCGTCGGCGAGAAAGCGACGCAGTGCAGGGCAAGATGGCATCGTGACATCAGCAGCGACGAATGGCGGAGTCGAAGAAGACGACGTGCCGCCACTCGTGGCTGTGTTGTTGCTGTACACGATCATCAGGTTCAGCGGACGGCCGACGAGCACCGCGGAGCATCGGGGGAGGAGGAAGGAGGCGGTGAGGGTCTTAGCAGAGTGCAAGGCATGTGAGGGCCTGTCGGAGGAGGAGTTGCTGGCACGGGTAGAGCGGTTGCTGGTAGAGGTTAAGGAGAAAGGATGGTTGGAGATGGAGTGGTTTGAGAATGTGGGGCAAAGGGTAGGTGGTGATGGGGATGGAGATGTGGAGATGGGGGAGGATGGGGAGGACGATGGTGGATCGGGGCTTGGAAGGGATGCAGCGGGTGTGCCTCCGTATACCCCAATGAAGAAGAGGAAAACAGGGGATAAGGGGATGGACGTGCAGGCTGGGGTGTCTCAGGGTGGGCTGGGCACGATGATGCAGGATAAGATCGATTATCTGAGTGAGGCGAGGAGGGCGGGGTTCTTGAGATGGAAGGCAGGTATCATGAAGAGGGTGGAGCAGATTGAGAGGGAGGATGGTCAGGCCATGGACGTGTCTGCTTGAGGGCCAAGAATCAACTCATCGTGGGATGTGGAACAACGCTAGGAAAATTTATGGATACAAATGAGATCTAGAGTACTCCGGTGGACGTTCCGCATGCGGATGGAGGATTCTTGATATCCTATTTGTGGCAATTTGATCGACCCACACTGACATCTAGTGCTTATCGCTGACTCCAAGGGATGCCTCACCCCACCTTCCACGTGAGACTGGGGTATAAAACGATCTGCCGCTTGTTTCCCCGCTTTCTTAACTTTACATTAGACGTCGATGTCCTCGAAACGAAGGTGGAAGATCAAAGAAAGAGCTGGGTTTCATCGAAAAAGCGTTTATCCGAACCGCTCGAATCGCACCAAACATGCCTGCATCAACCACAGTAGCGCATGAGGCAGGATACGATCCAGCATGGCTCGAGGTCAGTCTGATGTAATTGACTATGAACAGGGGTAATATCGAGCGTTTCTGACCTCTGATAAAAACTCAAATAGCTTGAAGCTGCAATGGGTGGCCGCAAGCACCTTTCTGGCAGCTTCGCGGAGAAACGCGCCCAGTTTAACGCGCTTTCCGATGCCATGCAGGCGTTGTGGCCTCAGCCTCTCGTAGACAGGAAAGGCAGAAACGTCGATGTGGAGGTCGAGGGTATGTAAAATCTCCTCCACTTTCCCTTTCTTTCCTATACTTCACTCAAACGGCTTGCTATCCTGCCTATTTATCCTCTTCTCTCCCTGTCCTACGCTCACCATCTTCACTTTTACCGCCTCATAGACCTCACCATCCCCGCCCCCCGTTCGTCAAAGTCAACCGACATTCCTTTGCGAATCTACAGACCCCGCACCACCAAAGAAGAAAAAGCGAAAGCACCACTAGCGGTGATCGTATGGTACCACGGCGGCGGCTGGATGGGCGGCACGCTCGATTCGGAGCACGTGCAATGCCAGCTCATCGCCGCGGGCGTCCCCGCCGCCGTCGTCAGCGTCGATTACGGCCTGCTGCCGGAAAACAGCACCGCTGGCATGTTGGCTGACTGCGTTGCTGGGTTCAGGTGGGCGTGGACGAACGCTGCTTCTAGTCGTCTCGGAGGCGACGCGGGACGTGTGGTGGTGCTGGGGGGCTCAGCGGGAGGGGCGTTGGCGTACGGCGTGGTGCGGGAACTGGTGTTGAACGGCGAAGAAGACAAATGCAGAGGTGCAGTAGGCGTTTTCCCAGTGACGATACACGCGATGGCGCCGCCGGAGAGGTGGAAAGGGTTGGTCAAGGCTTGCGGTTCGGAGCTGTGGGAGACGGCGCCGGTGGTGAGGGGGGTGGATCAGAAGAGCGTACTTGGTGAGCTTTGTTCCTTGTCGTCTTCCTTTCATATTTTCTCTCTCTTTCTCGTGTTCTTTTACTGAGTAGTGCGAATGCCTGCAGATCTCGCAGCCGAGCACAGCCCGACCAACGATCCCCTTTTCATCGTCAAATTCACCTATGAGGAAGAGGTGCTCAAGAAGTTCCCCCGCACCTACATCGCGACGTCTAGCAAGGATCTCATGCAGGACGACGGTACGGTTCTGGAGGCAGCGTTGGAGGATGTTGGCGTGCCGGTAAGGAGAGAGCATTACGAAGGATTGCCGCATTACTTTTGGTTCTTCCCACAGCTGGGTGATAAGACGATGCGGTTCGTGGAAGATCTGGTGAAGGGGGTTAAATGGGTGTTGGAATGACTTGTGACGGCTGGTGACGAAAAAGCGCCATCGATGAACTCAGGAATTTCATAGACATTGGTTCTTTAGAAAATGTGACTGTCGCATTCGTGAACATCTTGGAAAATGCGATAACTAGTAGTGTATCGTTCGATTGAAATGCATTAAGATACTTTGTAATGAATCCTCTCCGCCTGAGATCGGCGCAGACCATCTTGCCAGACGGACTTCGTTAGTAAGACAACGCCATACTAAATATAGTCATCTCTACACCCTAAACCGTAAATTCAACGACTTATAACATGAATGATAAATTTATACCAGTCTTTTATCAGCAAACACCAATGCACGGGCTAATTTGGCTTAGTAAGAGGGTTTGCCCCGATCTCAGGCGAATCCTCTCTTACCTTTTCCTATGAAACATGATCGGGATGAGATATAGTTTAATGAGTATCCGTCTTGACTAATATTCCGTCACGCAAACTCACAACTGCACCCATTATTAGAGTTTATGTGGAATGACATTGTCGAATAATCTCATGTAAATCGTAAAGGTACACACATAACAATTTACAACAACCATCTCTTCAGGACTCCGATCACTTTCTTCCCATCCACTCAATCCATGAATCCCTTCTTTCCATCTTGATCCGAGTCCTTCATCGGGTTCAATCTATCCATCAGGCTCGGCTTGTTTGCTGCACTGCCACTACTAGTCTTCCTCGCACTTGTGCCCATTGTATCTTCGCCGCTACCGAGTACGCCGCTATCATGTTTTCCGGAGCGGTGGCTGCTCGCGGTTCCGGCCGCACTAGCGGCGGTGGCACCAGCGCCACTGGCGCCAGTCATGCCCGAGCTGGGCGACATTCCAGTTTCTCCTTCGAGACCAGTGCCATGCCCTGTTGTGGTACCGCGGGTGTTCGTGGTAGTGCCACGATCAAAATGTGTACCACTCACACCAGAAGGGGCACGATCCTTGCCGTGTTGATGATGGGCAGCGGCTGTAGCTCCGGCAACTGTGCCAGTACCGAGAGCTGCAGTTTCGCCAGTAGTACCGTGGCGACTAGTGGTTGTTGAAGACATAGAACTAGGAACATTCGTCCCAGTACCAGACAAGCCAGAATCAGTGCCAGCACTTGTTCCGGTGCCAGTGCCGCGGCCATGATCACCAGTAATACTGTGATCCCCGCGGAGAGCGCCGGTTCCGAGACTGGGACTGATGTTACTGCTGGACCCGCCGATATTGCGTGGCTCCCCTTCGAAGCTGTCGTAGCGTTCATCGCGGCCAGTAAGGGTGCCTCCAGATTTTCGGAATTCGTCCATCGAAACGGGAGGTAAGGCAGACGTGGAATGGTGTTGGGGCGCATTTCGATGCACTTCGTGTATTGGGACGGTTGTATGCATTACATGTGGTTCAATTGTTTCTGTCTTTTGTTAGAATCTTGATAATTTTGAATGGTCTGTTGAAATTCAAGGAACGTAGGTGGAAGGAAGAAGTAGTAAGTTGCAAGGAAAGCATGGGACATCGCAAGCTTACCCCTCTGCACGACAGGTTGGATCGTTTCGTGCACATGATGGTGGACATGCTCGCCTGCAACCTGCGGGGCAGCAGCACGAGTATAGTGCTCCTCCTGGCGGATCGACTCGTCCTTGAACTGAGAGGCTTCTTTCTTCAGACGCTGCTGCACCTCGACCTCATTGCCATGGTCGAATTTGCGATGTTCGACGCCGGCGAGGTTGTGATGATGCTGTTCTGGAAGCACTTCATGTTCAAGAACAGGCTGGACTGAGGTATGGTAGTGATCCTGGTGCGTCTCCTTGTCAATGGCGGTAGTCACGTTTTCATGCTTTGACGGTTTAATCGTCTCATGCGTAACTGCCGGGCGATGACGTTCTGATACGGTGGTATCGTGATGGCCAGCCTTGGACATAAAGTCAGATACGGCGGCCTTAGCTTTCTCCATTGTTAGGTAGAAGTGGTAGATGATACAAAGTAGAGATTTTCAGATGCTCTCAGAGATTCGAATGATGAAGAAGTAGCGAGTACAGGCGACCGCAAGGCTGTTTATAAGCATGCGAGGGGTCAGCTTCGTCATAACTGCGCATACGTTATGAGGGCTTAGTGACGATATAGCGCGAGAGAGAGCATCGACTTAGATAGCTGCATTAGGAAATTGTCATAGCCACATTCCGCTCAGCTGCTATCGCGCACATCGACCGCTGCAACTCGGCGGTAGACGGCGGAAAGGGCGTGAGCGCTAAGCGGATCGACTCGTCCGACGATGGTGAATTGGGAAAAGTCGTCGAATGGGATCATCAGCTTGGACTATCGTATGCCAGTGGACCAGGCACAGGAATCGCGGAAGCTGGCACGGCCAATGGCAAGCGGCGATGGCTGGAATGCTTGTCGTCGATTAGCAGATCTGCGATACCTAGCTGAGCGTTGGCGTCTAGGGTGGAGACGCGCCGTGGGTGCGTGCTTGTGTCATCGCCGCGGGACAGGCCGCTGTTGTCTTTTCAGCTCCCTCTACACATCATGATCGCGGCCAGCCACAGCGCCGGGCCTCGATGCACACCCACGGTCGAGGCACTATTTTCCTGGAGCGGCGGCGTTGACTGGTCAATCGTTTCGCTAAACGCAGGTGATGTCATCGCCAGCCGCTCTTTGACGCTTCGAACTTTCCCCTTCCGGCATCGTCTTGACGTCCAATGGCGCGAGCAGCTCTACTATGACGAACGGGCGGCTGCGGGGTCGCTGCGACTCTCGAGCGATCCTCTGCCGTTCGACGATGTGCCAGCCATTCGCCCGAGTCCTGCTGCAGCTCTGCTTATCCGCCTCTTCCTCTCAACACACGAATCTTCGCGCTTAAGGCTCCGAATGGGTGACGCTATCAAGCGACTCTTCCACAGGCGGAATTGGAGCACCGACAAGGACTTCAAGCCATCCCACCTTCAGTCTTTCTCCTACCGCGATGCCACCCCTGGCACTCCACCACGTCGAGGAAGCCTACCATTGCGAGGAGACGTGGTACTGACTGCTAACCGCCCGCACAACACCCCTGTCTACAGCGCAAGCCCAACAAGAATCCGCCGCCCTGCATCAGTTGGATCAAGTCACCGGAGCCGTGTGCATCGGAATCGATTGAGGAGGGTTGTGTCGGATGCCTCGCGCAGAGGCCGTGCGGAGAATCTGTGGAAAACAGAACACGGAGACGTGCGGAACTCGGAGGAGATGTCGCCCCCTCCGCTGCCTGGTACTGCTGTATCGAGTGACCATGCTAGATATGGGAATGGCAATGCTCGTCTCACTGCAAGGCAATCATCTGCCGGAAGTGAGAGTTATTATGAGGAGGATGTAGCGGACAGAGTGTTGGCCGAATCCTTTCCCAATCCTCCGGCAGCAAATAGGTCCAGCTACCCGGCTCCGTTATCAGTTCCTTCAAAGGGGCTCAACCCGCGCGACACGGCAAGCTACTCCTTGGACGAGGAGGCGTCGCCTTTGTCCGACCAATGGAGGGTAAATAACACCCAATCCAGGCTCTTCCTCGATAACTCAAGCGACGAGGAAAGTCTCCGAGAAAGTTCGAGAGAACGCCCGAAGCGGGACAGCCGCGGGTCTTTGAGGAGGAAAAGAGCATACTCTTCCGGCCTGCGCGACTTCACCGACCCGACAAATCGCTTGAGCGTGCAAGAGCCTGCGGAAGGGTACCACACGGATGGATACCCTGAACAGAGCGCCCACCAGTCCTACCTGATCGATTCCACACCAAGCCTGGAGGGCATCGTCGACTTGGGGAACACTGAAGACATCGCCTACCACACACGGTACGCCCCAGGTAAAAGCAGGCCTATGAAGACCTTGTTCGAAAGAAGACCCGCTGACAATCGCAGCGGTTACCCATGAGACCGTTTTCCCGGAGGTGCACGAGATCCGCGAAGAGCAAGTATTTCGGGAAATCCACACGCATGATGTGTTTCATCGAATACTTCCCGTAGTAGACGTCGAGGTCTTGCCCACGCGCCATTTCATCCGCACCGAGGACGGCGGGCTCAGGGAAATTCCCGAGGAGCAGATTCCTGGTCGCAGCACCGATAACCAAGCATGGCTGATTGCGTCCAGGCGGACTCGGGACGAGACGACAGCAACAGAACCCCGCCAATTCACCGCTCGAGAATTCCCTGGCACGGAAGGCGACGAGGTCAGATACACGACGAAAGAGGGATTTGAGAGGACCGAGATGACATGGGTGCACCCTCCGACCATTGAGACTGAGGCCTTGTACATGCCTTCACCGAACGCGGACGAACACAGAGGCGCAGACTCTGAGACGAAAGTAGAGAAGGACCTCGCTGGTGGAATCCGAGATGCCCCATTCGACGAATGCGCTGAATATGAGGTGGCAAGTGAGAGGATGAAATCGCTCCACATCAAAAGCGATTCTGGTGTCGGAAGGATGTGAGCTCTCTGTGTATGTAAGCAAGCACCTTTGCCATAAGTTCAGTGCAGGAGGGAAGCGGCATGGGATTCCGTGATGGTTCGTGGCTCGCGGTGCTAGTGGTCCGAGGCGACCGTGCGGTGCGGAGGCGCAGCGTTGTCACGGCGAGAGGGGGTGCGCACTGCTCCAAGCTCCTTGACCGTCTGGGATCTGCCGAGCTCTGAGCTATATTCCGGATGCAAGGCCCGAGAAAAAGAGCAGCTGTATTGAACAGTAGGACCGAGACATCCCGGGCCGTCACTTGCAGAGATGAAGGTGGAATTGTCTTTGAAATTAATCGAGAGCAATGCTTTCTGGGATGCCGGCGGGACACGGTGATGTTGCTGGATGCAGTGGACCGCCGTTCCGGTTTCTGCATTGAGCTGACCGTGACGTCTTTCTCTCGTACCCGTAAGGCCTTCCATGCGAAGAACTAGGATGAACATTGATTTTCGGTCTTCTCACACCTACGTAGCAAGGTGGAAGCTCTCCTAAGCGCTGCGGTAGCTTACCGCAGCAGAGTTCGTATTTTGCTGCTGTGTTGTCGTTGGCGCTCGGGGCCTTCGTCACGGAGCAGCGGGTGGCGGGCAGGGCGTGCGAAAGGCGAGAGCTATTTTTGGAGTACCTAGGCACGCCCGATAGCCGAACACGCGCAGGACGCCCTTCCCGCACGCCGCCTGCCACTCAACCCGCTTGGCCTCGTGACGCTGTCTCCAACTCCTCCTCCTCTGAGCGCCTGTTTGCGGTTACGGCGCCGCCACAGGATACCACACGCCAGTGCCACCTCTCAGCGTGGGCTGGCTCCTGCGGCCTTCCCTGTCGGCCCTTGCAGCACGTAGACTGCGAACTGTGGGGAAGGCCATGAAGAGAACCCCAGCTCACCGCCGATGATCGCTCCCGACCGTCGAGCGAGAGGCGGGGAACGCAGCCGTCTTCTCGTATTTTCTTCCAGCAACGAGACAATCGGATGATGGGCTGCACCGCAAGCCCGCCGAGACTCGGTGGTTGCTTCCGCCAGCTTCCAGCACGCCAAAGCGCAGCGACACCGACGCAGGTGAGACCGACCGGTCCGGGAAAAAAAGGCACCAGTCTCACTTGTTGCGGCTGTACAGCGGCAGTCGGGTGAGGTGGACTAGGCAGGAGAGAGTAAGAGCCGGCCTAGCGCTGTGCTGGAAGTGGCCTACAACGGGGATCGGCTCCTGCTCGCTTTGGGCTTAGAAGAGCACCTATCGACTCTTGGTGCTTGCCTTTTACGAGGCCCGCCCGCCCATTGGCCAGTGCGGACGCATCTGGTGATCTGAGGCTCGCATCGTGGATGCTACATGTGGAGGGATCAAGGTGGAAGGAGGGGCCCGTTTACGAGCCTCCGGGTGCTAGCCACCGCTTGAGGAAGCAACGACGCCTATAAAGTCCAATCGCTCGCGCTCTCAATCTCTCTCCCATCATCACCAGCATTTCCAGCTTTGCATCCATCAGAAGATCCATAATTCTTAATCGCCACCCGCCAACACCACTACTTCAACACAAAACCGCCACAATGCAGTTCACCACCATCCTCGCTTCTCTTGCCTCCATGGTCGCCATGACCTCTGCCACCAGCGTCTCCTTCGACACCGGCTACGACGACGCCGGCCGCTCCATGACCGCTGTCTCTTGCTCCGACGGTGTCAACGGCCTGATCACCAAGTACGGCTGGCAGACGCAGGGTGCCGTCTCCAAGTTCCCCTACATTGGTGGCTCTGACACCATTGCCGGCTGGGGCTCCGCCAACGTGAGTTGTCTTAATACCTGCTTCCCTTGTCCCTGCGTACTGACAAGTCGTGTCCACAGTGCGGCAAGTGCTACTCCCTGACCTACAACGGCAAGACGATCAACATCCTCGCCATCGACCACGCCGGCAGCGGCTTCAACATCGCCCAGGCTGCTATGAACGACCTCACCAACGGCCAGGCCGCCGCCCTCGGCCGCATCGAGGCTACCACCGCCGAGGTTCCTCTCAGCAACTGCGGCTTGTAAACCCTCTGACGCAACCTCTCGACTGCCGAACCCTACACGCTCCACCTTTTCCCTGTCCTTTTCTCTTTCTCCTCTTGAGTGGTTGTGCCTGAGCGGAGAAGCCGGCGGCGACCCTCCTTCATGTATGAAGAAAAAGCGAGCGGGGTTGCATTGAAATGTGATTGGGTCGAATGCGGGGAAGAGACGGGGAGGACGCTGCTTGGATGAGAAGGACATGACTGCATCACGAGCGTACTCTTCTACTGTTCATACGACTAATGAGTAATGTCTTACATGAGTTCCTGGAACAAACATCTCTGTGCTGCATTGATCTGATGTGAATCGTGAGTGGATACGTGCGAGGATCGCAATCCTGCAAGTTTAAGCTTCCAGTGTGCGCTACTCAGGCGGTGTTGGAAACCGACGAAGAATGCCTGAGTTTAGGTAACGTCGGTGCGTCTCCTCCTTCTCAGTGTTATGGCCAGAAAGCACCATTCAAGGTGACGGAGCTTTCCCGGAAATGTTCACATATCGCCCAACGGTATATTCGAACGCGTAGAGATATGACGTCTTTTTTTTAGGCAAGTTCAAGCAGTCAAACCCACCAGCGCATCTTCAATCCTGGGTCCTCTGTTCACGCAATGGGATTCGACATGAAGAAAGAGCATCTCCAAGCTCCATACTTATGTAGCGAAAAGTAGAGCATGTCCATCCGTAGGAGGAGGACCCTTGCACGCGCCTGTTACCTCCGGCACCGCGGCGCGGCCAAACCCGCAGCTTTCCCGGAAACCCGCGCAACGCCAATCCCCATCATCCTGGCGCTCAGAACAGCAAACAACACTACCTAACCCACCGTCGTCGCAATGCTCACGCGCCGCTCCGTCCTACGCCAGTTGGCGCAATTGGACCCGGCTGCCGCCACCTCATGGTCGATATGCCGCTCGTGTCAGCGGCGCCGCGTGTTACAAACGAGCAACACCGCCATCGTGACTCCGCGCAGCCAACAGTACAGCACGCAACCCCCGGACAAACAAGCCCAAAAATCACAAGGAGCTCCAGATTCAACAGCAGCGTCAGAGGCTGGGCAGAAGGAGAAGCAAGCAGCGGCAGCTCATAATGAGAGGAAGAATGCGCTTGGCCAAGGTCCCGCGGCGTACAAGGCGCCGTCGAAGCAGGAGGGCTTTACGCCGCAGGTATTAGGGCGGCCTATAGGCTTCCACCGGCCGCCTCTGCCGGATGAGAACTCTGGAAAAGACGAGCGTAGTCTGCGTCAGCGGCGGAACGACTTTGTGGATTACGACAAGCATCTGAAGCGCCGAAAGGAGCTGTACGTTTTTTATTTTGGTCGTGTTTATATACACACTCCCTTCCTGATACATGTCCTTCTCCGGAAATCGCTATCAATTGGCCCCGAACCCACAAGCTCCAACAATATGACTGACGAGGACAACCTATTGCAGGACCAAAGCCGTCTCCAAGCCCTACTTCCGCGACTACACCAACATGCAATACCACAGCGGCAAATCCTTCCTCGCCAACCCACGCATCTTCCGCTCCGACCGCGCCCTCTTCTTCCCCAACTTCGTCGGTTCAACGCTCCTCCCAGGCGCCGAGGGGCGCAAGCCCCACTCGACGACGCTCGCCCTCCTCAACCGTGTCTCACTCGTTTCGATCTACTCGTCGGAGTGGGCGCGGCAACAGTCCGCGACCTTCACGGCGCCCGAGCAGAACCCTGAGCTGCGCGCGCTGCTCGAGGCAAACCGCGGCGTCGCGCAGCACGTCGAGCTGAATGTGGAGCCGAACCCGATGCGCGCCTTCATCCTGAACCTGTATAAGGGCCGGCTGCGGCGCCAGCGTGGGAACGAGGCCGACTGGGACCGCTACTTCATCGTGCGCCGCGGCTTCTCCGACGAGATGCGCGAGAACCTGGGCATCATGAATGAGAAGGTCGGCTACGTCTTCCTCGTCGACGGCGCGTGCCGCATCCGCTGGGCCGCGAGCGGCAACGCCGAGGGCGACGAGAAGGATTACTTGAACAAGGGGTTGAAAATGCTGATTGGCGAGGCGACTGTGGGCCATCATAACTATCACCCAAAGGAGGGGTCGGCCGCAGAAAAGGCCGCAGCGGCATGATAATGCTTTGAAGATTCAGGCAAGCTGCTGTCTATAACGCGGGAAACTGCTATGAAATCTGTTCTATACCTGTTCATACTTCTCGGCTCTACGCTCGCGAGAATTACTGAATTTTACTTACGGCGGATAGTTGAAGCCTACGCCTAGATGTCTTTGTACATTTTTGAACTTGTAGTCACGTCTGAGTATGCGCTTTAATCACCCACGTTAGGAGAGTGCAGTGTTTCGTGGAACATGAAAGGAGGACAGTTGAGTTTGGAATGGAGCATGATAGGGAATTCCTTGAGTCTTTTACTCCTCCTGTTTAACGATTAAGAGGGAGGGCATACTGATGGCCAAAAATGTAAGACTTCAACGGCGATATAGAAATCTGTACAAATAGATCAATGCAATACTCTTAGCGACAAGCATGACCAGACCGCCCGCTAGGTTTCCGCAAAACTCCTTGCCTGAGGGGAAAAACAATGAGAACCCCAATCCCTCGGGAGGGGGTATCCATACGCCGTGCAGGGGACCATCCACGATATTCCAAAACAGGATAACGAAAAAAAAAAAAAAGAATGAGAAAGGTCCGAATAACCTTCGACCGATGATGCTCGCACGCACAGTCCAATCTGCGCGCGCTCTTCACGAAAAGAAGAACAACATGAGGAAGCAAAAGGCGATGAAGCTGCCGAGGATGACGCCGTCCCGCCTCTTCTTGGCGCTGATACGCGACATCAGCGAGTTGAGGCCGGGGACCTGGCTGGCGGCGCCGGTGATGCGGCGGTTGATGCTGGCGAGCGTCTCGCGCTGGAAACCGAAGTTCTCATTGACGGCATAGGCCTGGCTCAGCACACTATCGGCCATGTTGTGCGAGTTGTCGATGCGGCGGCGCTCGTCGAGCATGTAGTCGGCCTCGGCCTGGGCCGGATTGGCGGAGCGGTACGCGTCGATGTCGCTGCGCACATCCGAGAGGAGATTTGCCCGGTCGCGCGCCGTCGAGATGGTGTTCTTGAGCCGCGACAGCTCGCGCCGGTGGTCGGCGAGCACTTCACGGTGTCGGGCTAGGTTGTTCTGCTTCAGCGCGGAGGAGGTGAGGTCGGCGGAGGAGTCAAGGAGGCGGGTGAGCTGGGCGATGAGGGCGTCGCGCTGCAGGCGGACACGGTCAGTATAGCTCCGCTGCGAGACTTGGGATGCGGTGATGTAAAGACAAGATAGGTAGAGTGACTGGCCAGGTACCTTCTCGAGAAGCTCGCGAATCTGGGATTCCGTGCGCTGTTCCTCATCCGTGGGTTTGGGGGGAACGTTCGTCATCGAGGCATATTGCGAGTACGTGTGGAACAACGATTCTGTCTGCGTGAGAGCTGTCGTCAGCTGGAGCCGCTCTGGTCGCGGCAAAGAGCGCGCGGCTTGGAGACAGTACCTGCGTTTCTAGGGAGCGGGCTTGCTGGCGCAGCTGGGCCCAGCCACCACCGGTGGAGGCCATGTTTGCGGAGCAGAATCTGGGGATGCGAGAGCGTGGTGAGGTCAGCGGAGACTGGGATGTGCACAGTGAACGATAGGTTCCACACGTGATGGGTTGCGTCGCGCCGTTCTTGGCGCGTGCTGGGTGCTGGGGGTTGGGCGGTCGGGCGGTCGGCGTTTTTCGTAAGCGAGGCGGCGCACCGACTGTCGAAATCTCGCACTCTGCAAGCGCACGCCTTTTCGATTTGAGACGACGACCGACGACGACAACCCATCCCCCTCGACGACGACACACCGCCGCCCAGTCTACAACTCGCCAAAATGGTGAGCTCGCCCCGCGATGTCGACAATACAATGCACCAGGACGTTTTCCGGCTAACGGTTGCTTGCTACAGTCGTCCGGAAAGGTCAAGGCCAGCCAGCTCGTGGGCAAGAGCAAGGAGGACCTCAAGAAGCAGCTTGATGAGCTGAAGACCGAGCTCGTCGGTCTGCGCACCCAGAAGATCGCTGGCGGTGCTTCCTCCAAGCTCACCAAGATGTACGATTTTCCCCTCGTCCCAGGCCCCGGTAGAATTCGCACACGACGCGGCATGGACAATGCGATACACGCACCACCACCACCGCAATTGAAGAGGAGGACCACTGGGGTTTCGAAAGGAACGCAAAGCTAACGGATTGTGCTTTGCAGCCACGACGTCCGCAAGTCGATCGCCCGCGTTCTCACCATCATCAACAAGAACCAGCGCGAGCAGCTCCGCCTCTTCTACAAGGGCAAGAAGTACCTCCCGCTCGACCTCCGCCGCAAGCAGACCCGCGCCATGCGCAGGCGGTTAACCAAGCACGAGGCCTCCCTCGTCACCGAGAAGCAGAAGAAGAAGCAGATCCACTTCCCCCAGAGGGTTTACGCCGTCAAGGTATGAGGAATAGCACCATACCGCCGCCAAGCCCACGCCTCTTCCAGCCAGTCTCGTACGGTACTTTTCAAACGGAATGCTGATCGGGTCATGAACAGGCTTAAATTCTGGGCGCGGTGTCTTCTGGTTTCTTTTCCGGCTACATCTGAGGCATTTTCCTGCGGGGCTATCGAATTCGGGTTGCAGACTACCGGTGGGGTTTCAACGATGTACCTTACCAAAAATAAGGTGGCCTAAAAAGACTTTACGAGACCAAATGGATTCCGAAGTCCTGAGGAAAGAAAAAAGAAAAATGATGGGTGCGATGTGTGCATGATACGAAGGGGCGGCAGCGGGTATACCCAGCAATGCACATAAAAAAAGTTTGGACATGCCGATCTTCCTGGGAACCTGCGTGTTGAAGCACACCTCTACTGGTTTTTCCTTCCTATGCATGCATGCCCTAGACATTCCCTGCACCTCCCTGTCTTCGCCAGCACTTTCGCTATTTTTCCCTGCCCAATTCCCACATGATCTCGTGTGTCGTATCATTCCCTATCATATTCTCTAGCGTAGTATGCCGGCGCCCCGAAATAAGGCTGAAATTCTTACGTGAAGTCGTCTACTTTCCATGGAAGTTCCACAGGAGCGTCTCACGTTGTTATCATGCACGTAAGTCTGGACATCATGGTGTGAAGCACGCTCCCATGCGCGCAGATCCGATATAGAATATTGCTCTACTCGACGCCAGTGCCCTGTCCGCTAATTTTTTCAAAATATAGCCTTGATAGAAACCAAAAGAAAAAGATCCCAAGCCAATACTTGCCTCCGTAAACAGACCGTGAAATCTAGGCGTCTCTAGGTACTTTTACAGAACAGAATGTTGGGAACTTAAAGCTCGTAGCTGTAGACTGATAGTCAGCACTTGCGGTGGTGTGACGGACAGTATCAAAGTGTTTTTGTGACTTACCTCCAAGGGTGCTGTTCGTCTCCATACTGGATAGCCATCATCCAGTCCAGCACCTGCTGGGCGATTGGGCCAGCCTCCTTACCGGGCTCCAGACCGCAGTCGACGTCGCGACCCCTCCAGCTGATCTTTCTAACGGGGCTAACGATGGCAGCAGTTCCGGCACCGAAGACCTCGAGCATCCTGCCCTCGTCGGCGGCATCGGCAAGCTCCTTCATGGTGAACTTGCGCTCGACGATGTTCCAGCCCTTGGGGGTCAGGCGCTCGCGGGCGAGGCCGAGGATAGAGTCGCGGGTGACGCCCTCGAGGATAGTGCCATCGAGAGGCGCGGTCAACAGCTCGTTCTGGCCGGTCTCCTTGTTCTTAATAGCGGCGAACAGGTTCATGGTGCCGACCTCAGTGACATACTCCTCCTCGCCGAAAAGCCACAGGTTCTGGTGGTAGCCACGGCTGGCGGCCTGCATCTGCGGCACGATGCAGGGGGCATAGTTGGCGCCCAGCTTCTTGTCGCCGACGCCGCCGGGCCAGGCGCGCACGGCATAGTCGGTCGCTTCAAGGCTCACCGCCTTGAAGCCCGTCGGGTAGTAAGGGCCGACAGGACTGGCGATCACGTACAGCAGCGCGGAGCCGGGGGGTCCGACGCCCAGCGTGCGCTGCGTGCCGATCATGGTCGGCCGCAGGTACAGCGAGTAGCCACGAGCCGAGGGGATGAAGCGCTCCTCGAGCTGGCAGAATTGCGCAATCAGCTTGGTCAGGGCCTCGCCGTCGAAGGTCGGCAGCGCGATGCGCGCAGACGACTTGTTTAGCCGCGCCATGTTCTTTTCCGGGCGGAACAGGCGGATCTTGCCCGACTTATCCTTGTAGGCCTTCATGCCCTCGAAGCATTCGAAGGCATAGTGGAAAACGCAGGTTGCGGGATCCAACGAGAGGTTCTGGTAGGGCGTGATGCGCGGATTCAACCAGCCTTCCGAGGCGGTCCATTCAATCGATAGCATATGATCTGGTAGGTGTCAGGGTTAGCGTTGTGGCCTGACATCAGGTGTCTTCGCTGCTTGCGGCTGTGGTGGAGCAGTGGCAGGTGGAATAAATATTACCAGTGAAAGTGCGGCCGAAGATGAGCTCCTCGGGAGGAAGCAGGTCCTTCGGAGTGGCCGTCTTCGTCATAGATAGCTTGGCTGGGTCGAGTTCAGCCAGCTTGGGCTGCGCGCTGTATGCTCGCCGACATCGCTGGCTGGCGAGACATGCGAGCGACGGGGAGTGGGTGCGGGCGGAAAGAGTGGAAAAGGCTGACAGGAGCCTTTGGGACCGCTGTTGAAGCATTGCGGCTGGGTGACCTGCGAATTGAGGTCGGAAAAGGGGGGGTGGTGGAGCAATTGAGTAGTGTCGAGGTGAAAGATGGGGTGCCAGAAATGTAAGGTATGACTATCACGCCCTACGTCGGAGAGTGCGCCCGCATGCCGAGACGGCCGGGATCAGCCCTGGGTCGCGCCTGCGTTGCGCACAGGCCGCGGGGGTTCGAGGGCAGCTTTGGGCGCGACACCTCGACCACAACGCCGGCGATTCGCATAACTGACATTCCTGCGACAGTTGGCCTCTGCCGTGCCTCCCGTGTCCGCGCATGCCGAGCTGTCTGCGCATCTCCGCTCTCCCGTCATTGGCACGCGCACTTCTCCTTCCCTTGCTTGATCGTCATCGTCGCCCTTTCGCCGCCCGCCGCTGTTGCTCCCCGAACGCTCGCTGATCACCGTGAACTCCCCGACGCGCCTTGAGCTCAGATCCCCGCCATGGCTGCGCAGTTCTTCTCGTCCGCTGTGAAGTCGTTCACCTCGAACATCGGCTCCAATTACTCCATCAGCTCCACGCCCTCGTCGGCCTCCGGGCCATGGAAAATCTACGACGCGAAGAAGAAGTCGACGGGCAAGGCTGCGTCGGTGTTTGTCTTCGAGAAAAAGTCGTTAGAGCCGCAGGGAGGAGGCTTTGCGCCGCGGTCGACAAGCGGGACAGTCAAGAGA
Source organism: Lasiodiplodia gonubiensis (assembly GCA_009829795.1). Lineage (NCBI taxonomy): Eukaryota > Fungi > Ascomycota > Dothideomycetes > Botryosphaeriales > Botryosphaeriaceae > Lasiodiplodia > Lasiodiplodia gonubiensis. The sequence continues at coordinate 104,319 of RHKH01000040.1, read as the reverse complement.
GCGCATGAGGAGGTGGTGGAGCGCTTGAAGAAAGAAGCCAGCTCACTCGCCAGATTACGACACCCCAGCATCTTGGAGCTGGCGGAGCCGGTGGAAGAGACGCGCAGCGGAGGCTTGATGTTTGCGACAGAACCCGTGTCCGCATCGCTAGCGGGTCTGCTACAAGAGAAAGATGAGCAGGAGCGCGGCGGTGGCCCTGGCGGTCGCAGCAGTCGCTACGTGGTCGAAGAGGACGGCACCAGGCGGCGGCGGGAACTGGAAATCGACGAGTTGGAAATCCAGAAGGGTCTACTGCAGGTTGCCAAAGGCCTCGATTTCCTGCACGAGAGCGCTGGCCTCGTCCATGGAAACTTGACGCCCGAGGCCATTTTCGTCAATGCCAAAGTAGGAAGCCAAGTCTTCTTTGCCCGTCTGTATTGTAGCAGTACTGATGTAGTTCTCCATAGTCTGACTGGAAAATATCCGGCCTGGGCTTCTGCAGTCCACCCGACAACTCTACCAAGCCCACCTCTGTTACCCCCATCTCCTTGTCTGAGGTGCTCAACCACGACCCCCGCTTGCCGCGTTCTGTGCAGTTGAACATCGACTACGCTTCTCCTGACTTCATAGTGGACACGAACCTCAACACATTAGCCGACATGTTCTCGCTGGGTCTTCTCGTCATTGCTCTCTTCAACTCTCCGCACCGCAGTCCTCTGGAGACAAACCAGAGTCCATCTACCTACAAACGGCTGTTCGCATCATCCTCGTCAATTCCGACGCAGAACAATGGCTTCTTATGCAAGGGAAAGCTGCCCCGCGACATTTCACATGGCTTGCTGCCAAGGCTCATTACCAGGCGACCAGCGCAAAGGCTTAATGCTCGTGAGTTCCAAGAGGCTCAGTACTTTGACAATATCCTCGTCTCGACCATTCGCTTCCTTGATAGCCTACCAGCCAAGACCCCGGCGGAGAAGTCGCAATTCATGCGTGGTTTGCCACGCGTGTTGATCCAGTTCCCCAAGAGCGTACTGGAGAAGAAAGTGCTTCCTGCGCTGCTGGAAGAGATGAAGGATAGGGAGCTGTTATCCATCGTGCTTCAAAACATCTTCAAGATCTTGACCATGGTGCCTTCGGGGAAACGGGCGTTTTGCGATAAGGTACTCCCCCGTCTAAGAGAGGTATTCCTAAGCGGTGGCACTGGTGGGAAACCGCCACAGGCGGATAGGGATACTGCGAAGGAGGCTGGCCTCATGATCATCTTGGAGAACATGAAACTCATGTCTGAAAACTGTACAGGCAAAGAGTTCAAAGACGGTAGGTTCCAGCCGCTAGAAGTACTGCAGCTTTGGCTAACTAACTATAGACGTCCTCCCGCTTATTGTTCTCGCCTTACAATCACCAACACATTCTTTAGTGGATGCTTCTTTAAGAACATTGCCTATCATCATCTACGTCCTTGACTTCTCCACAATCAAGAACGAATTCTTTCCCATCGTCGCCAATGTCTTTGCCAAGACTACGAGTATGGGGATCAAGATTCGTGGGCTTCAAGCTTTCCGAACTCTCTGCGGTGGCGGGATTGCGGAAGACGCAGGAGATGGATTGGACGGCTTCGGTGCAGACAGACCGAAGCAAAAACAGAACGCAGCTGTCCTGGACAAGTACACCATTCAGGAGAAGGTTGTGCCATTGCTAAAGGCAATCAAAACGAAAGAGCCGGCTGTAATGGTAAGACGCCGTTCTGGAGTTCTTGAACAAGCGTGGCTAACGCATGCAGATGGCATCCCTTGATGTTTTTCAGGAAGTCGGCAAGATTGCAGACTCCGACTTCCTCGCCATGGAGGTCCTTCCGATTCTCTGGAACTTCAGCTTAGGGCCCCTCCTCAACCTTCAACAGTTCCAGGCCTTCATGACTCTCATCAAACAATCATCGACCCGCATCGAACAGGAACAGACGCGCAAGCTCCAAGAGCTTTCCACCGGCAATACCGCCTCTGCCGCCCGCGCGGATGACTTCATGTCGTTCGGTGGCATCTCGCCCGCCAATGGAATCAGTGCCAACGGCGACGAGGCCGACTTCGAAAGCCTCGTCACCGGGCGCCCGGCCAACAACTTTCCAGCAGGGGACTCCTTCGACGCCGGCTGGGCCACTTCATCCGCCGCGACCTCTCCGCCCGTTTCGGCGGGCCTACAGCCGCCGGCTACGCGCCCGAATAACCCACGCACACAGTCTGTCCAGTCGTCTTCGTCGTCCGCGGCACCAACCTTCAATTGGAGCACGCCACCCCCTCCCCAGCAGACTTCCACGCCTCCGCCCCGCATGGGTATGGGCGCGCAACCTCTGCAACCATCGCAGAGCACCTATCGCTCGGCTACCCCGGATCACAGCAGCAGCTCACTCAGCGGTTTCGCAGCGCTCAAGCCCCAATCGACGGGTGGCACGGCCACGGGCACGATGAATGGCTGGGGCTCGTCGTCAATGGCGTCCAATTCGTCGGCATTCTCGCTACCGCTACAGCCCTCGCGACCACAACAGCAGCAGCAAAACCCCAGCGGTGGTCTCATGAACATGGGTATCTTGAGCTCCCAGCAGCAGCATCAGTCGAGCTTGAATTCGACCACAGTGGATTGGGGCGCTGCGGCGAGACCGCAGCAGATGGGTGCTCCTGCTACGGGGTTGAACAGGTTCGCGCAGCAGAGTACGAGTGGAAGTAGTCCATACTCTGGGTTTGGCATCGCCCCGCCACCGGCAAGGCAGGGCAGTTTGGGGTCGTTTGGTGGTGCTGGCGCAGGGATAGCACAGCCGCAGCAGCAGCAGCAGCAGCAACAACAACAACAACAAGGACAGAGGAAGGGGTTGGATCAGTACGAGAGTTTGTTGTAGAATAAGTAATGGACGATGATCGTTTGAATCAAGAGAGAAGAACATTGGGGAATAATAATTGAGACTTCTGGGTTTGCCTGGGGTTGAGGGGACTGCATTTGCCTTGTTTTGGTCGGCGGTTTGTATTGCATAATACCATGTTGCATATTTCCTCATCAATGACGCATTTAATTCGGTTAAATTTGTGAGAATTCCGCGAGAATTCTTTTGTGCAGGTGCGGAGGGATAGATCAGGTTTGGATTCCTCGTAGGTTTAGCGTCTATCTTACAAGGTTGGCTTTCGATATCATCAGATTGTTCACTCTGGCCCATCTAGCTGTCTCGGAGCACACTACCCTAATTCTTCTCAATCCACGTTAACATGAACGAGGGCTCTCACCTTTGGAATCTACGGTAAATACTTCAGTAAACATAGCACACCCACCGAGGTATTTTGCGGCCGCTGCGAGAGACACCCCGCTTTTGGGGACCGAAAAGAGAACTTTATGGAACTTGCGAAACATTTGGATGGACGTGACAAGAATGCTGCTACTTGGTTGGCAAAGCCTTGAGCACTTTGAAGTTTGATATTATGCAGAACTCGCTTTCTTGCTTCTAGATGCTGCTGTTGCAAGCAGAACTTCAAGCACATGCCTTCACAGATGCATCAACCTTCCCCCACCCCACCCCCCTTTCGTTTTTCCGTTCCGCTATTTCGCTTGCATAACATTTGCTCCACTGCATTTGTATAGATGCGTACGTGAAGTGACATAAACCTACCCCACGACAGGGGTAAGAAGAACAGAAAAGCAGATGAGAATAAAACGAGAAAAAAACAGCACCAGGGTTGTTTTCACTCACCGTCAATCTTCCAACCCTATGTGCTTCTCAAGTATCTCAACATTTATAAAGGCCTTTGAACGCCACCTAAAAGCGCAGTCTCGATGCCCACGAAGGCAGAAGCAAGGCAAATTCTGAATCGACTACTGACTCTACTACCACTACCTCTATTTCGTTTCATCCATCCTCGAATCGATCTTAAAAGCAGGATAAAAACGCCTGTTTGAGAAAGGCGACTACTTTTTGCACACCCCCTTTTCTTATTTGTACACCCCCATTCCTTATTTGCACACCCCCCGAGATATTCGCCTGTTCTCCTCTCGCTCACCTTAATTTGTATAGTAAATGCGGGGAATTCACCGGCATCTTATCGCGAAGGAACGCCTTATAGATTACCTTAGGTATTACCCAGCATGACTCGTGCCGGCAAGGTCGTTTCTCGTGCTTCTCCATATATTTATTACCTATAGCTAATGAGAACCGCCTAAGAAGCACGACTCGCGTAATGCCTTTTATAAAAGGTATATTTAATACCCCCCCTCCCTTTTCGTTGTTTATGCCTGCTTACGATACTTGGCACGGTGTTGAGCCTCGTTTGCCTTTATATTGTATAAACTGGAGCGGTGGTGGTGGTGAGCTTTTTCTTACGCGGAGGTTCTTCGCCTGCTGCTGCTACCGGTAAGGTAAGCGTGGTTACGTGGGCGAGTATGGTTACGTAGGTGAACATCTTCGCGATGAGATGCTGGTAAGTTCTCCGCATTGGCCATACAAATTTAAAGGAAGCGACGGAGAAAAAGTGAGTTTCTCTAGGGGGTGTACAAATAATAAATGGGGGTGTGTAAATAAGGAACGGGGGTGTGCAAAAAGTAGTCACCTTGAGAAAACGGAAAATATAACCTGCTAAACATTAATTCCAACACTCTTGACCCCACCAAAAGACACATTCAAATGACGCTACAAACTCCTAGGAAGACAGCTGGGGCTATGTAAACCTCATTCTTGCACGCGAAATTTCAACTCGAGTCCGCAGCAGTGATAAGAGTAGTATCGAAAAAAACTAACGATGCTATTATCTCTCTCATTCTTTCTGTCTCGGTGCAATGACGACGACGACAACGACAGCTAATTATCTTTCTTTCCCTCCTTTTCACTTCCTCTCGGGGGTATCTAAAAAGGTTCGACGTTTGCAAGCACAAATTGGTTGGTTCGTGCCTGATATGAATGAACAGTGATAGACAGGAAAACAACGACGCTGACAATAAGAAGAATTCCGTTGTTACAACCTGGTGAAAAGGAAAAGAAGCAAAGCCAAAGACCAAAGGAGTGGACGCAAAGCCAGATGAGCAAGGCTTGCAAGTGCTGTACTTCAGTGTACGGTGCATGTGTGCCAAGAGCGAAAATTAGAAATAGGACAGCCATAAAATACCAACAATCAACAAGAAAAAGAAATAACAAAAGAAACATGCGTTTTGGTTCCAATCTTGATCCACCATCTTCCGCAATCAACCCCATCAACAGTGATCCCTCCTTAGCTCGACTTATTGATGATCCTGATGTCCATGATGACCGAACCCTGACCCTGGCCCAAACGGCTCAAATTGCATCATCTGCGGCTGTGGCACGGCGCCAACGTGAATTCCCTCGTCTAAATCTGGACTCACCGCAACGCCGATCCCGTACCTCTCATCCACCACCCTCCCGTCCATCATCCTCACATGGTGGTCATGCTGCTGCTGCTGCTGATACATGTATGCCTCATCACCGTCCGTTTCCTCATCGTAGTGGAACTGGCTCGGGCTGAACGTGCTGTCAGGCGCGTCGTGGTCGTACGCGCTCTTGGTCAAGAGACCGGTTCCACCGCGGGAGCCGGGCGGCGTTGCCAGTTGGTGGTGGTCGAAGTGGTGGTGGCTCAAGGAGGAGCCGGTGCGTTGCTTGCCCTGCGACACGCTACTTAGGACGGGGAAGCCACGGGCGGAGGTGGAAGACGAGAACGACTCGCGATCACGCGTACGGCGGCTAGCCGAAGGAGTAGGGGTACGACGGAGTTGCGAAGCTGGCGGGGTCATGAGCCCAGCGAGAAAGCCTGCAGAGGGGTTAGGGGCCTTGGAAGGTGTCTGCTTGTGGTTGTCGGCGGCTGAGGAAGAGCGCGAGAGCTTGCTGGCGCCGGCATTCTCTCTTCCTTTGCGCCAGTTGCCGATGGCAGCAGCGAGCTGGGCAGCCTTGGGCGTGGCAAAGTTGGATAGACTTGCCAGAGCGGGGAAGGTCTGGCCGCCCGAGATGAGACGCTCCTTCTCATGCTGCTCCATTTGCAGGTTGGTGCGAATGCGAATGGCAGCGTCGCGGACTTGCTCGCGGTCGAAAGCGGGCTGCGCCAGAGCGTTGATGAGGTCGGTGATGTCGTCGACGCGAACACCGAGCAACTCGCGCAGCCAGTCAATCTCCGTCTCCTTCTCCTTGAGCTTCTGCGGGGCGTCGCCATCGAACTCGGACAGCTTCTGGTCGAGAGCCTCGATGCGCTCCTCGCGCTCCTGCAGCTGTTCCTGGAGAACAGCGATCGACTCGCGGAAAGCCTGCGGCGACACTTTCTCTGCAGCGCTGGGCAGAACGGTCTCGGAGGGAAGAGTGGGAGTCTTGGCTGACTGAGCGGCAACAGCAGCGGCATGGGCCGCAGACTTGGCAACCTCGAGCTTCTCCTCGAGGTGGATGACCTTGTCTTGCAGGAATTCCACCTTCTCGTCGGCAAGAGAGAGACGGTCGTTGAGGGTCTGCTCGTTGTGCTGCTTGTCCTCGATGGCGTTGGCCAAGTCGCGGTTGTGCTGGCGGTGAAGGTCTTCGATCGTCTTCTCGTAGCGTTGCTGGTGGTCCTCGACCTTCTCGGCGAAGCGCTTCTCGAGCATGCCAATCTCCCTCTCGTACCGATGCTGCTGGTCTTCCATGGTCTTCTCGTAGCGCTGTTGCTGGTCTTCCATAGCCTTTTCGTAACGGTGCTGCTGTTCTCTGAGGGCACGGTCTCTGCCATCGTGAGCCTCCCGAAGAGCATCGCGCTTAGCATCAGCTTCACCCTCAAGCACAAGCTCATGCCTAGCCTTCTCCGTATCGCGATCCATGCGGAGCTGGTCGATCTCATTGCGGAGCCTGGTGTTCTCGCTCTCGAGCTCAGAGCGCACAATGTTGACCTGGTTATTGGCCGCATTGAGCTCAGCCTCCATGACCATGCGGGTACGCTTGATCTCTGCACGAGCGATCTCCCTCGATTCGTGGAACTCGCGCTCAAAGCGCTCGGCCCTCTTCTGGAACTCTGAATTCTCCACACGGAGCTTGTTCATGGCCTCTTCCATGCTGGCATTGTGTCTCTGGGTCTGCTCCAAGATGACCTTCAGGCGCATGCCCTCGCGCTCCTGGCCCTCAAGCCTCTCCATCTCTCTCTCAAACCTCTCGCGAGTGCGAGCCTCAGCCTCGATCCTGGCACGAAGAGTCTCATATTTCTTGACGTGCTCCTCCTCCTGCCTGGACCAGCGAGCCTTCTCGTCAGCGACTTGGCTGGTAGCCGCCACCAAATCCTTCTGCAGCTGCTCAAGCCTGTGGCGCATCTTCTCGCGGCCGCGGATGGACTCCTGGTTTTGAGATTCCAGGGTGCTGATTGAACGGCGGAGCGTCTCGTTATCCTCGTTCGCCTTGTTGATCTCATCCGACCACTTCTTGCTAGACAGGCGGTACTCATCAAGCGTAGCCTCAAGAGCTTCGTTCTGCGTTTCGAGCGTGACCAGACGCCGGCGGAGTTCCTCTTGAGAGGACTCAGAGGAACCGAGCCTCATCTTCAGTTCATGCGCTTCCTCGTTCAGAGCTCGGATCTTGTTAGCGTCATCTCGGCCTTGAGCACGAAGGAGAAGTAATTCTTCTTCGGTCAGGGCGAGCTTGCGTTGGGCATCATCCTCGGAGCGCTCGGCAACCTTTCGGCTCTCAATCGTGACCTCCATGCGCTGTTGCAATTCGTCAACCGTCCTCTCCAATTCGGCGATGCGAGCCACAGCCTCGGCGTTAGCCTCCTGCTGCTTCTTCTGGGAAAGAACCGAGCTCTGACGGTTGAGGGCCTCTTCCATAATCTCACGGAAATCATCAAGTTGGCCGGTGGCAGCAGAGCGGGCGATCGACATCTTCAAGTCCGCAAGAGCCTGGTAGAATTCAGCAATGTCGATGCCAGGCGATTTCGACGGCATCGGAGGCATTGTAGCCTGAGACAAAGCCTCCACGACAGCGGTCTTGATCTTCTCAAGCTTGCGATTCTTGCCTGGCGAGCGGTTGCGGTGTTGTGAGGCAAGGTCGTCATCCTCATCATCAGCGTCACTTTCTCCGGGTTCGCCGGAGAAGCTGCGACGTGAGGTTCGACCGGCACGCATCATGGCCATTGCGGATATTGAGTCCTTGATAGTATGAATGCTCCTCTCCAGAGGACCAAGGCGGCTCTGCAGTACATTGTCGATAAGGCCGTCAACGCGAGAATCGAAGAAGCCGCGCCGAGATTTGAATTTGTTCTCTTCTTCAGTTGAAACGATGTCATCCCAGTCGCTGACAGCGACGTTGTCGCCGCCGAGCCTATGCACGGGCGACTCGTAGGCCAGTCCAGCTTTGGAATCGCTGAATGGATCCTGACCGGACGAAGTACCACCATCGTTGTGCGGGGGTGCGTACAGCCTCTGCTGAGGGACAGGGCTAGGCGCATCGTTTCTGAAAAGGGCCTTAGCAGGCTGCAAGTTGGACTCAGGTCTGGGCGGCGGGCTCGAACGGGACCATTGGGGAGATTCCCTGATGATACCGAATTCGGAGCCCTGGTCATTCATGGCCCTCATGATCTCGTCGATCTCGTTGAAAGTAGGCCTCTCTTCGTAATCGGCGTCGCCTGACTGGTTCTTACCATTCTCCATGGCAGTCATGAAAGAACCACCCTCGCTGGGCTGGTAGCTGTTGGGGTTCGTGACAGCAGGGCTCGGGTTGAACTGGCGCAAACCGGCGCCGGCTTGCTGCGCCTCGTGAATGTCCGTCGAAGGTTTCGTGACATGCACGCCAAACTTGAAATCGAACGGCTCCTGTGCCTCGTTCAGGTCGATGCTGTTCTGGTTGGTGCGGTGACCTCTGTTGAAATCGACGTTGTAACCCTCGTTCTGCTGCTGCGGGCCCCGTGGCTTGAAAGGAGTTGCCTGGCGCTGAATGCCATTGGGTGTTGGTGTCTGATTCTCCTTGCCCTCGGGTATAGGGCTGATCCTATCCTTGTAGCCCAAGTTCTGCGACTGCACCGCATCTCCAAGCGGCTGCGGCGGAGCGTTCGAGGGAACGACACGAGGAGTGGCGAACATTGGCTCAGAGTCGCCTTCATGATCGTTCTGACGGGCCCTCTTCTGCCGCCACTCGGCCTGCATAGCGCGACCGTGCTCGTCGAAGATCTCCTCTTCTTCCTGCTCCCTTTGCTGTTGCTGAAGATCGGGCTTGACAATCGGGATCGCCTTATTCCGCTTAGCAGGCTTGACAATATCTTGTTCTTGGATATCGATGTTGAACAGCTTTCCGGAATCCTGAGAGGAGCCGTTGGGCTGCGAAGAAGTACCCGGCTGGAATGCGTTGGCGTCGGGCTTGAACGCGGGTCCTTGGGCAGCAAAATCGAAAGTAGAGGTGGGCATGGCGGGCATGGAAGGAACCACCGGCGGTTGCGGCAAGCCCAATCCCCCGAGTTTGAAGGACGGAACGAAGCTGGGCACAGCAGCATGAAGCTTGGTGCTGCCTCGACTCGGCGGAGGGCGTTGTTCGCCAGACTGCTGCTGCTCGGACTGAAAATTAGGGCCGAAGGTGAAGTTGCCGCTACTAGGGCTAAACTGCGCCGTCGGATTGAATGACTGTCCAGAGGGGAACTTGAACTCTGGTGCCTGAACGTTGAGCTTGGAGGTTGCAGAGCCTTGACTAGAGTGGCTAACATGATGGCTAGTGTTGAGGTTGGAGCTTGCAAACGTGGTGTGCGACGACGAAACACCTGTGGACTGATCATTCTGACCCTCGATGCTGGGGTTTGTTTCAACATCGGAGATGTTGGTCCTTTCATCGTCTTCATGGTGGCCATGGTAGCCGGGGCCACCGAAGCTTTGCTGCCTGTTCTGTGGCTGGTGTTGGATTCCATTAGAACCCTGCCACATAGTCGCATTGCCATTCGTCTGAGTTGGCTTGCTGGGCGGACTGTGGATTCCAAATCTGTTGCCAGGGCCAAACTCGCCATCCTCATCTAGCTGACGGTTGATGGCCTCCTCGAGGTGATACTCAGCATCGCGGATTTCCCTTTCAAGGTTTTCACTGATGTTGTGACGGTGGCTGCCGCGCGGAGTAGGAACCACAATGTTCGGGCCGGGACCATTGTTCGTCTGTGCCGGAGTTTGAGGCCTGAGATCCTCTTCAGCATCTTCTTCAGGCAGTTCCTCTAGCGTGAGATGGGGCCTGTTGTTGAGGATCTGCTGCTGCTGCTGCTGGAGAAGCTGTTGCTGCAGCTGTTGCTGCTGCTGTTGCATCTGCGAGAAAGTATCCGTTGACTGAGAGAAGGAATACTGGCCGTGGATCTGGGCATTGTTAGTGAACGGCGACACAGGCGACATCATGTCTGGAGCCGGGGCGCTGGTGGGAATGGCAGGCGAAGCGCCGCGGGCCCCGCCATTTTGTGCCAGGAACAGCGAAGGCGAGAAATTGGCCAGTCCGGGAGGAGTGGGTTGCTGCTGAGGGAGATTCGACGGCGAAGCGAAAGTCGAATGTCTGTGAAGGTGACCACTGGGCCTCTGGGTTCCGAATGGAGAAATCGGCGACGCGATCGACGTCCTCGACATGTGACCCGGAATACCGGGAGACGGGCCGGAAGGAAGCGAGAAGGGTGCAGAAAACGTGGAGAAACCTTGGCTACCCACAGAGATCGACTGAGGTGGCGGCGAGAAAGCCAAGCCGGGTCCACCAGCGAATTGCTGGGCCGACGCCGACCGAGACATCGGGTTCTCTACTATTTCCTCTTCGGGCGCGAGGGTCACGCCTAGAGCGGCCAGTTTCTGCTCCGTCAAAAACGCAACATATCTGTCCCACTCAGCTCTGTCGGGGATCGAAACACGGGTCGTATGCATTGTGCGCCATTGATGTGTCTCCTCTGCAGGGTCTGGCCATATCTCACGGTTTTGAGCGAGGCCGTTGGAGATGAAGCCGCTGTCGTCGCTGGTATCAAAGCCATGGACGCTCAACCCCGCTTCCTCGAACTGCTTCAGACGGCCTTCCACCTCTTCCCACGTCAGGGGCCGTGGTGGGCCGCCCTCCTTCCCTCTCTCGCGATCGTACGGTATCTGGATGACAATGTTCCTGTTTCTCCAAAGCACGCGCTTCTTTGGCCGTTTCGTGGGAAGGTCGGCGACCTTGACCGGCGCTGGCACGGGCGCAGGCGCAGGTTCAGCTGCCTTGGGCGGCGGCGGCGGCGGCGGAGCATCGTTGACTGGCGAGGGAGCCTTGGGTGGCGGGGGTGGCCCGTCCTTCGATATCGGCCGGGGCGGCTTCTCCTCTGCGCTCCTCTCCTCGGTGCCGCGGCTTGCAAGGCTTCTTGATTCCGCATCAAAAAGGACCTCCGTCCTCAACTCGCCATCCTGCCCATCCGCCTTCTCCGGTTCGGGGTGTGACGGTGCTGGTTGCGGTGCGGGACGGTCCATCGCCGGCGGAGTATCCGCAAACCGCGAGGCCAGCATCTTCTCGAACGTCTCTTTTCCCTTTTGACCGAAATGAGCCCAAAAGTCTGCCTGCTTCAAGGTGAGGTTGTTCTTCCTCGACTTGTGGCCCTTTTTGCTCTTCCGGTGCTTGTCCTTGACCTTGGTCTGGCCGTCTTGCGATGCTTCGCCCGCGTCTCCTTCGTCAGAGTCCTCGTCTGTCGAGCCGTCGCTCCACCAATTGGCCTTCTCCGACTGCCACTGGCCGGTCAGAAACTGCTTTATCCAGCCTTCGGTGGGCTCGCGCGGGAAGAAGAGCTGCGGGGCCTGCTTGGACGATGCGGCGGGGGGGACTGGAGTCTTGTCGGCGGCCAAGTCGGGCCAAAGCTTGGGGGCTTTGATGGGCGTGGAGGGATCGCTGGGGTCCTTTGTGAGGAAGGACGGCAGGCGCTTGGGCAGCAGATGCTCGAGATTGAACTTGAGCTTGGGCTCTCCGCTCTCCTCGAGGCGGTTCGGGATCAGATGATCGAGGCCGAAGCGCGGCGAGTCGTCGTCGTCGGGCTCGGGGTCGAGGGCCCAGGTGTCCCTGTTGTGGCGGCGGGACTTTGTGTGGAACTCGGGCGACGGCTGCTGGTACGGCGATCCCCAGCTGGCGGTGTAGAAGTGCGACTGGTCGACGGGACGCTTCGCAGCAGCGGTGTGCGGCGTGCGAGGGATGCCGCCCAGCGACGGGAGCTGCGGGAGCGGAGGGAGCTCAGGACTCGAGTGGCCGAGGGTCTGGGTGGGAGAGGGCTCAACGGAACGCGCAGGCGACGCGGCGACCGCGGTGTCGATCTTGAGGGAGCCCTCAGTAACGACAGCCGGCGGAGGCGAAGGGCGGGGAGGCGGCGTCTCGATGCGTTGAGCTTGCATCCAACATCTAGTGCCGCGGCGGGGCTAGATGGGCTGGGCGATGTTGCTGGTATGCTCGCGTTCCAGGACGCGTGGGTGCTGTGCTGCAAGGATAGTTTTCCACGTCGAAACCTCGCACACCACCAAGTGGGACAAAAGGAATGCGCGTAGGCAGCTAAAAGAGGGACATGGAGTCGGCGGCGATGGCACGAGCAGCTCCGGACGCGTGCAGACGGGCCTTGACCATAATTGACGGGGGTGCGGAGATGGGGATGTGTTGGCCTGGCGGGCGAGGAGGGTGACGCCGAACAACAGGCTTGTTAAGGGGAGCCGGCCTAGCACCAAGCCGGTCACGTTGTGTGCCGCTGCCGACGCCCAGTCCGCCGCGCTACGGGCGCGTGATTGGCTGTCGGCCGCCGTCAAGCCACTCATGCCCGCGAAACGGGAGCGGCCGCTTGCCAGGCTGCTGGGGAACCTTGCCCGCCGTACGACGAGAGCTCTTGCAGCCCTCTGACGTGAAACGCGTCTGAGCTGGCAAGCCTGATCAGAGCCCGCACAAATGCTCGGATCGCAGCTTAAGCGAAATGTTTCCCACGCGACGCCAGTGCAGCCGGTCGATCTCTCCCACACCACCGCCGCCAGCACAGGCTCCAGCTTCGGCCCAATTAAACGCCCTGCGTCATGGTGATCCAATCGATTTTTTATTTTTCCCTCGCCCCGTTCGCGCCAAACGGCGCTACTCCTCCCCGGATCCGTGGCCTCGTGCGCCACGGCTCCTCACCAAGGGTCCGCAATCTTAGCCCTCTGGAACGAGGCGTGGCACCAATGTAGGGGTAATTTTAGTATATTGGTTGAACCCCTCGTCTTTTATCTCGCCTGTCCATGCTTCATTTCGCTCAACCTCTCGCCATCAACGCCGTCGTAATGCACACGCAGAAGAAAGAACAACAATGCCATTTACAGCCCAGAATCACCGACCTCCTTCTCGTAGTACGGGTCGTACGCGTTCCAGTTAGCGCAGTTTTGCTTCATGCTCGTCAGATCGCCCTTGAACGAGCCCGGGTTCTCGACGAACTGCAGGCTGAGACCGTCGGTGACGTGCCATGCCTGGAGATATGTCAGCGCTGCGGGCCAATTTCTGGTCGAGTAACACTTACAATGTGGCAATGCATCAGCCAAGCACCTGGGTTGTCGGCCGGGAAGCCGATAATCAGGTAGCCTCCTGATGTCGACCCGGGCAGGATCATGACATCACGGCGCATGGGGTTGTTGAACGTCAGGGCGTCGACGTTACCATCCCAGTCACCCACACCAGCTCCAAGATGGAAGAAATCGTGTCCGTGGAGGTGGATAGGGTGGTCGAGTCCGAACGTCTTGAGGTTGTTGTGAATGATCCAGAAGGACCACTTGCCCTCGGCCGGCATCTGGAAGACGTTCATCGAATCCGTGTAGTTGGTGTCTCCGTCCGCAAAGTATTGCAGAGTCGGCCTTCCCCAGTCGACGTTCATGGCGCTGTCGTTCAGGTACCACTGCACTACCGTTTGGTTCTGCACAGTGGCGGCTGCGTTGAAGGTCAGGTCGATACCTTCAAGCGAAGCGGCGAACTGGTCTTTTGGAACCTGCGTCTCCCACCAAGGAACAAGCTTGCCGTACGGCTCATTGGCGCAAGCGCTGGTCTCGATGGTTGAGCTGGTCGTAACCGGAAGATCGTTTTTGTCGAACCCGTCGTAGTTCAGGATTCCACCCAGAACAATGTCTTGGTTGCTCTTGAGCTTGTTGTTGCTGCAGTCTGCAATCTGGGTGCGCATCCAGTAGTTGCTGGCTGCCTGGTCGGCCTTGAACACAATGTCGTAGCGCTGCCCGATGCCAATCATGATTGAGGTTGCATTGTAGGGATGGATCGGCACCAGGTCAGAGGTAATGATTTGGAATTGGTGGCCGTCCATGGAGAAGACAAAGAAAGTATCAACGCTCATGTTGATGAGGCGCAGACGGTAAGTCTTTCCTTTAGTGACGGTGATGACGTTGTACTTGCCGCCGCCATCTGTGTTAATCATAGATCCATTGAAGAGAATGTTAATGGGCTCTGGAGGAGCTGCGCTATGCAGTGCTCGCCAGTTCATCGTCCATGCCGTCTGGTCATACGTCTCAGTAAGCGCAACAGGGCCCAAGTCGATATCGTAGTTCGCGGTTGCAGGGCCATTGATGACAATAGCACCGGCAATGCCGTCGCCATACTGAGCAGAATGATGGCTGTGATACCAGGTCGTGCCTGTTGTAGGTCGTAAGCTTCCGAGATGTAAATGCGTATCGGCTCGTTACTAACCATATTGCGTAGCTTGAAACCTGTACGTAAAGCTCTTGCCAGGCGGAATCGGGCATTCGGTGACACCGTTAGCGCCGTCCATTTGACAAGAGTTCAACTGGCGGATGCCGTGCCAATGGAACGAAGTGCCGTTGTCTTGCATGTTGTTGACGACAGTGATCCTGAATGACCGTGTCAGTAGGAGCTCACAAGAGGGCCGCCATTCGTCAGCTGGAGTGTTGCACAAGACGTGTGCTCTTCGTAGCAGCAGCGCACAGACCCAACGCTTCACCTTCCCCAACTCAGACCCTGAACGGCTCGGTTGCACTTACTCGAGGTAGTCGCCCCATTCTGCCAAAAGATGATCAGTGCTTATGTTATTTTGAAAGCTTGGTAATACGCGTACCTGCATTGATGGTCGGCCCAGGGAACTGTTCGTTGATGAGCAACATCGGCCTGCAGAATCCATCACCAATACCCTTGCTCATGTACGTGTTGCAGTCGGTCACGTTGGTGACAGTAAGAGTGTACTTGACTGTCTTGCCGGTGGTTGGGTACTTGTTGTCAAAGTCCGCGGCGATACTCAGGCCATTCTTCCAACAGCCTCTATTACTGGGGCTGTTGGTGCAGACCGTATCAGGGACTCGGGAAGTGGTGGAGGAGGTCTTGATCGAAGTAGAAGACGCCTTGCTCGATGCAGAGGCGCTGACAGAAGCGGAGCTGGTGCCCGAAACTGAAGTAGATGATGACTTGGCCGTAGTCGAGGCGGCGGCAGCTTGACGGACGGCGAGGTCTGCTGGACCAGCCTCTGGAATGACGGCAGCGAGCGTATGCGCAGTCAATGCCAACAAACTGACACCAATGTGCTTGAGCGAGACCATGGTGACAGGAATGCAGGCTACCCTTCAAGTGAAGAGGTGCCAATGAGTAAAGACCGAAGAGGACAAGAACCTTGGGTTTAAGGGGGAAGCTGGAGAGTGAATGTGATGCTCGAACAAGTGGTGGATTCGAAGGCCTTTACATAGTCACCGTCAACTTCAGCTAGAGACTACGATATCCTAATATGGATCAGACGGGTGGTGCAAAGTGACAAGGGGAGATTGGATCAGGGCCCCCACGATTGATGGCCGAGGAAATATGCACCTACACCTTTAGCGAACCTGCCCACAGCGCAATGATACTTCGGCGAAGGCAGGCTAATCCCTGACACTCACATCCCCGGTACCGATGGCTATTCTAGAGCCGGACACGAGACTGGCATCGCAAGAGCGAACTCAAATTGGTGGAAGATCATGTCTCGGTCGCTGGCATGCCCACTTTTGGCAATAGAGCCAAGACCTGAGGCGGGCCCGGAGCGGGACTGCTGGCTGCCTGTCAGCTAGCCATGCTGACTGGCCCGGCAGATTCATCAGCCACACTCTTGGCGGTAGAGTCGGCGGCTTACAAGGGCTTAATTTAGTGCATCAAAGGGTCGGGTTGCACATACATGTGGCAGCCGAATGACGACCTCCGCATGGTCTGGGCAGACGCAGGCACATGGCCTAGTCGCTGCAACGCTCCCGCAAGGAATCCTTCAGGCCGTCCCATCAGATGATTTCTGTATGCAAGAATATTGAATGAGGCTTCCGCGTGGTTTCTACCTACAGCACCAGCCGCAGGATGGCATCAAGGCAACACTTGCCCTTGCTGCTGACAGGAGAGATTCCCAGGTGGGCGTGCATATGCCGACCTGCAAGTCTCCGCTGACAGACTGTACCCAGAGATGGGCCAGTGCCTGGCGTTCCTGCAGACGTGACGATTCCCGACCAGCACGGACCGTAGGTTAGAACCAGGCAGCGGTGCAGAAGGATCAACAGATGCAGAAACCGGCGGTGAGGAATTGAGAAGCAGAAAGTCGAGGTGAACAAGTGGAGTTCTGGGGTACAGCGACAGCGAGCGAGGCCGGAGGACCTTGGCAGGCATCAAGATGCACGTAGGGTAGTGAAGATGGTCAGGCTTTGGCGGAAATGTCCGGCAAGAAGGGGGCTAAGCTTCGGACCCAAAGGCCTGGTCAATTCTCCTTCGCTAACCCATGCGGATCCGGGAGCCAGTAGATCAGGACGCGGGCAATGTGGCGCACAACGGGCAAGGCCATGCCATGAGGATCACGGGCAAGGGCGAATACCAGGCCAGAGCACATGAACCCATGCGGTCAGCACCGAGCCAAGAACGGGGGCCGGCTCGAGCACGAAAACAGGCATGAGCAGGGCGGGCGCCTTGCAGCGAGCTCTATCCATGGGCGCGGAAGACGCGGTGGCACTGCAGTGGATTCCGCCGATGAAGCGGGCTGACAGGTAGTCGCGATCGGGAACCTGTTGGATGTCCGTCAGCAACGAAGAGCGGAGAGTTTGGCCAGCATTGCCCGATGACTTGCGGCCGTCTAAAGATAGAGGATCGCCGCAGCCCCAGCTGGCCCGCCCGCCGGCGCCACGTTAGTCCGCGACGATTGGCCCCACACGGTGCCCCTGCTCGTCTCTTCGCGACTCCTCGTTGACGTCGCGTCCAGCTCCTGTCCCGCCCAGCGCACCCATCTCCGCTTAAGCCGCTTCTCACGAGAGCAGCCACTCTCCCCCCGCTCTGCGTCAATGTTGCAATTGCGCGCATGTTCCTGGCTAACCATGCTTCCGCTTTTGGCCATCTCGCTACCCAAGCCGAGTCTGCGTATCTCGACGCCTGCACATCCTCGTATGCGTGCCGGCAAGAAGCTGTGGGCCTGAAGAGGCTATTCATGGCCCGGAGACAGCATACTGCCTACTTATAAGCCAACCGGGCCCAGTGAAAATCATGTAGCATCCTCGTCCACAGTCGCTTTTGACTTCTATCCGCCTCATGTCTTCCGTTCGTTCTCGCCTGAGCGTCCTGGCTGCGGCTCTGGCCGCTTTGCCCAGCGCCCTGTCCGATTGTGTGTCGTATGGTATTGATTTTCAGAACGGAGGCTCCTACTTCATCAACAAAGCCTTGGCAGAGAACTTCACTGCGGTAGGTTTCGCAGCCGAAGCGATGGTTTCGTTGGTATCTGACATGCTGCCCCAAGGTGTCCGAGTTTGAGGGCTGTGCTGGTGGAACCGCCGATGTTCTCCTCGTTGATCCCAACTATGCCGAGTACATCTGCACCGACGTCCCCGTCACGCCGGATGATACGCCTCAGCTGTCAAGCTGTCCGATCTTGAAGAGCCAGATGTTCAGCGGAGACTGGCTCGTTATTGTCTTCGGCAACAACGGGCCGAACAAAGACGACGCTCCGTACGCATACCAGCGTGAGCTCTTCCTCACCGTCGGCAACCAGGTCACCAGCACCTTCACCTCGACAGTCACCTGGGATGTCACGTCGACGCCCATTGTCACGACGAACCTGACTTCGACGCTTCTGGTGACGGACACAGTGCCCAACACCCAGACCATCACCTCTCCATCTGCCACGGCCAAGAAGACGGTGACACCCAAAGCCGTCACGTCCTGGGTCACCTGGGTCAAGACCAGGACGAGGCATAGCTGGACCAAGAGCCTTACCACGGTCACCAAGACCAAGACGGCCAGCTGCACCGTGCCGCCCAAGCCGTCGCAGCACGACCCCACTGCAAAGTACACTCCCACTCGGGTCACGGTCGCAGCGCTGCAGTCTGGTTCGCCGGTGCGGGTTCGCAACGTCGTCGATACGCCCATGGACCCCAGCGTGGCTCGCCGCATGATCCGCGAGGCTCGCTTGAGGCGCGGCATGTCGATCCCCGAGCGCCTCAACGAACGCGATTTGGACGAGCGTGCTCCTGACGAGGCGACGGTCATCGTTACGGCCGACACTGTGGTGAACACAACCCTCACTCACACTGCCGCTCCTTTGACCACGACCGAGACCGTCCTTACCACGCAGACCGTCTCGACCACTCTCCCGCCCAGCACCGTCTACTCGGGCAGGACCACGGTCACCATCACCGCGCCTACGCCGACAAAGACGAGGACCAGTATCTCGTACACGACCATTACTGCCATCAAGACTCTTTACAAGACGTATGTTGCTCACTCCTATCCTATCTTGCACTTTGCTGACATGTTCCAGCTGGACATACACGACGACGGTGACGCCGACGGAGTCAGTGAAAGCCTGCACGTCCAAGGGCGGCCACATTCTTCCCACGCCCAAGTGGAGGGCGGTGTAGAGTCGGCAGGGATGGCACGATTTGCTAGTGCTGAGCTTCTTATTTTGAACATTATGAGTCCACGAATCAACGCACAGAGATGGCGCTTGCGGTAGATGCGGCTGCTGTTTGTTAGTCACGAATGCATATTTCTCTGCCAGTGGTGTGATGCAATGCGGAAGTGATCGCGTCATGGTGCTTGCCATTTTACCGGGTTTTGCAGCTGATATGCGACTTTAGCGAGAACGCGAAAAAATCCCGCGCGTCCTCACCAAAACGCGCCGCGTAACACCGGAGAACGCGTCTTTCTCCCCAACTACCAACCATCGGCCGTATTACTGCTATCGTTAGTGCTTCCAATATTAAATTGTCCCAATCCGGTAATTACCTTAGTGTTGCAATGCCTCCTACTCGTCGCTTAAACCGCTTAAATAATGTAGACCTTATTTGCAAGCATATTACGCGTTACATAACGTAATTTATACCTTAAATAAGTCTATCTAATCTTTTTAAAGCTTCGTAAGGTTATATATCTACTTATTATATCTTATACTAGTGTTAACACGTTTATAACTACTTTAGACGGCCTTATATCTACTATTAATACCTATAATAAGTCTCTAACTAATAATTATAACTTTTATCTAGATAAAAACGCTTCTACTACTTATTTAATACTTTATAAGAATTTTTTAGCGACTCTATTACTTTATAAAAACTTTTTAGTAACTTTATTACCATCTATAAAACCGTTTTTAGATACTACTAGAGATAAGAATAATTTATCTTTATTATCTACGTCTACTAGGCGCTTCGCTAAAGTTCGTATACCTTTTACTAAGCTTTAAACGATATCTATAACGTTTACTACTATAAAGTAACATCGCTAGTATACGTATAAGTCTATATTAGTAGTAGCCGCCTACTTTAGAAGCGTTTACTACTACTATTAGTATAGTAAAACTACTCTTAAGCTTTATACGCCTAGATAAGTCGCCCTTATAGTAGCTAACCGGCTTTTTTATTTAGTTAGAGTTTTACTCTTCTTTAAAATCGTCTACTAATCTTACCTACGCGCACTAAATTCTTATAAAGAGAGAGTAGAACCTTAAAAACCTATAAAATAATATTATAACTATCTAATAAACCTTATAGAGGTTATTTAAAGACCTCTTTTAGCGTTTAAAACGAGAGATCCGCCGCTATAGAGATAAGCGTATAGTATTTACTATTTTAAAAGGTTTATCTACTTTTTCTACTATTTATAACCTATTAAAATAGTCTTATACGCTTTATAATAGCCTATCTTTTAAAAGTAATCTATAGCGGCGGTAGGTAAAGTCGCCTTAACAATCGTATACCGTAAAAAGAAGTTAAAGTTTTTATATTTTAAAACGCTTATAAAGTAACGGCGGATCTAAGTCTTAATATTATAGAAGCTATATTTAATAGAGTTAAGTTCTAGATAATATAGAAGTAGATATACGAGGTAAATACTAGCGTCTATAATTGCTTATCTAATCTCTTATTTTTCTTAGTGTTTATTATAGTAAATATAAGAGATACTTTAACTTATGGCTAATTAATAGATCGAGGTATTATCTATAACGATTATATACTACCCTACTTAAAGCTATAGTAATACCGACTCTAGTAGCTAATATAGTAGAATCTCTATATTAATCGTAATCTATTTAATTAGTACTTTTTTTAGATAGCCCTCTAGCGTATATACGGATAAGATACTCTATTTAAAGGCTTATTATATAGAGTCTACTATAGTTACTTCTATATTAATCTTACTCTAGCCGTATAAACGCTAGCTAAAGCGCTTATCTACTCTAAATTCGTTTAAAAATACTAGCTAGATAGAATTAAAGATAAATATACGCTTATAGAAGATCGTTTTTATAAAAAAATAACGTTCTACTATTCGCCGGCGGACGTATATTCTATTCTAGCCGTATCGTCAAATCGTCTACTAAACGGTATTTATATAAACTACTACTATAAGATTAGCACAAATAGAGAGCTTAAAATAGCGATAAAATAGTAATTAATTAATAATAAATAAATCTTTAAGAGATTCGTTAAAAACTCGAGAGCTACGTAGATTTTATCCTATACTAGGC
>RHKH01000040.1:54057-83268 GCA_009829795.1 Lasiodiplodia gonubiensis | reverse complement strand
ATTTCCCCCCCCCCCCCGTTATTAAGGTCGACCTTAACTTTAGATAATAGTTTCTTAAAGCTCTAGAGGCCGTTTTTTCTACCGTATAGCCCTTCGTACCGTAAGAGCTATAAATCTACTTTTTATTACCTTTACCGTTTCTCTAAAACGGCTTTATAGTACGTAATTTATCTCTTCTAGTATTATTTTACGCCCTATTATAGAATATTTATTTTACTACGGCCTCGTACGTATAGCGCGTAGTTATTATAGATACTTACGGTATATAATACTATATCTCTTAGAAAGGTCTTCTTTTAGGGTTTTAAAGGGCTTTTTTAGGCTTAAATAGCCTTTTTTAGATACGCTTTTATATTTTAAGGTTATTTCTCTCGTTATTATTTTTCTAGGGGCTCTAGGCCTCGCTAGGCTTTTATCCGTAGTCTAAAAGCTTTTTTATACGGCCGCTACCTAGACTATTCTATTAAAGTATTCGTTAATAAGCTCTTAGGCTCGTAGTAGCTACGGTACGTATATACTATACGCGTTATTTACGATATTTCTCTTACGTATATTACATAGGATCTGTAAATACTTTTTTATTTTATTATACCTATTATACGCCTTTATAAAGCGCTATTACTATGCGTACGGAGCTCGTTAGCTTTCGAAATATAGACTCTAGGCTAATAGTAGGGCTTAGTATATAGTTTTTACATTTAAGGGCTCTAGCTTAGCTAGTATCTATTATATAGTATAGAGAATATCTACTAATCTATATTTAAGCGTATAAGTAGTATATACTTTTTTAGCGGGTACGTAGTGTTACAAACCCTAGGGAATAAGGGTTTTATAACCCTAAGGAAGGAAAGCCCGTACGGAAAAATACGCCGTAAGGGCTAAGTAGTCTTATAGTTAAAAGAGCTATACAGTCCTAGATCCCGTACGGAAATTCTAAGGATATAGGATAACGGCGCGTATAGAAATACTAGTAGGTAATAGCCGAAGCCTATACGGAAAGAATACCCTTAAGAGCGTAGTAACCTTAGAAAAAAGTACGGACTATAGAGACGAGCTAAAAGCTAAAGGTCTAGGCGGATAATTCTCTCTAAAGTAGTATAGAGAGGTAGAAAGCCGAAAAGTAGATAAGTAAAAGAAAACGGGTAAGATATAGTACGGAATTACGATTGTTCGGCGCTATTAGAAACCGGATATTAAAAATATACTCTAAGCGCTAGGGTTACGTATAACCTACCTTAGATTAGTACGAATCTAAAGACCTACTAGAATTACTACTAATCTAAACAATAAGGATAAATTACGAATAATCTAACCTATATACTAAATTATAACTAACTTTTCTATAGTATATAGATATACTCTTTAGCTAGATACTTAACCCTCTATAGTTAACTTAAAGTTCTAATTCAAACCCTATTAATTTAGAGGTAACCGGCTTACTATATACCGTATAATTACGTAATACTCTCTTATTTAATTATTATCTCCTACCTCTTATCTTTAAGGTAAACCTTACGGTTTAACCAACCTACTACACGACTTTAAAGCTTAGTAGAAAGAGCCTACCGTTATACGTAGTAGTTACGGCGCGTATATATTATAGTATATAAAAGCGTATTTACGTCGGGTTTTACTTTAAACTTCTATACTAACTTCCGTAACTTACATTTACTATCTTATTTACTTATAATCCTCCTCTATCTTTTTTAATATATCCTCTAGTACCGCGCCTAGCTCTTTATCTTTTAGCTTACTACCCCTCTATTCTTCTTTACCTACTCTTAATATCGAGTAGCTTTTAGACGCTATCTACTTTAATAATAAGTACTTTAGTACTTCTTCTACTCTTTTAAAGCACTTTTATTAGTAGTGCAATTCGACTAGTAATATAGACGAGTACGCGGCCGCTACTATTACTTTATCCGACGTATCGCCCGTGAAGAAGGCTTATAACGGCCTTTTTTAAGTTTAGACCCTTTAGTAAATACTATTTACTAAGGGCGACGTATTTAATACCCGCCTTATAAAGATACTAGGCCTATCTAAGTATTTAAAGCCTATTTCTATAACTATTAAGCTATATTATAGGCGCTATCTAAACGCCTAGATCTAGAATAGCGATTCTTTAAAGTAGTTTTAAGTAATCTAGACCGGCTACTAGCGAACTTTAGCTATAGCTTCTAAGTACTAGCGTTATAAGAACTCTAAGTCTAAGTATAATTATATTAATATAAGTATGCTTCTTATCTACGTTTCGTAGGCGTTTTTAGTACGTTAACTAACTAGCTTAATTATAATTACCTATTAAGTTTAAGCACGCGTATAATCTTATCGCCTAATACCGCTACCGTATACTTTAGTACTTTAGTAAAGACTACTACGTCTACGATATTATAGTCTATATTACCCGCTATCTTAAGTCCGTATGCACGTAGCGTAAGACTTATAAGGCCGATATTAAAGACGCTAGTAGCTAGTAGAAATAGAACTATACCCGTAAAGCCTTACGCGAATATAATCTAGATTAGCGTATTAATAGTTTCGGTAGCGTTAGATATAAGCTACTTATAAATAAGCGGGTCGATTTAGCGGCTAAGCGCGTAGTTTATAATATATAAAACGGGTTTTTTAGCGCTTACAAGCTCGATTCTAACCGTAATATTTTACTAGATATAAGCGATTACTAGAAGCTCTAGCGCTTATACTAGTACGGCGCTAACGCTAAGTAGTAGGTTAGATTTTAGTATATTTATTAGGGGTTTTTAGCTTTAATTTAGTACTTTTACACGGGGTTTTTTAAGGTTTAATTAAGTAGCTTTTTAGATACGTTAAGCGTACGGCTCGCGCCTTTTATAATAATCTATTTCTCTAGCTTAATTCTTATATTTATGGTATAATTTATAGTAACTTAAGGTCTAACCTACTACTTAATTTTTATAATAATTTTAAAACTTCTATTAAAACTCTCGCTAATCTCGGCCGTAGTATAATAGTAAATTTTAATAGCTTTACTAGCCGATTTTAATCTTCTTTATGGGCTTAGGCGGCGTTTTTCCGCTTACCTAAATCTTTAAGTCTTTCTTAGCTACGTTTTTAATAGCTTTTATACCCCTTTATAAAATCTCTTACCGCGGTTTGTATACGTTTTACGTACGGTAGAGCCGTTTTTTAGAGGTATTTCTAACGGTATTTTGTTAGTAATTTCTAATAGTTCTTAAGCTTTTACTCGTTCTTCTACTTATTATACTTATTTAGCTAGTCCTACTACTTAATAAGATATTACGAACTATTCGGCTTATTCTTATAGTTAAGAATAGCTTTAATCTTTTAGATATTATTCTCTAGTTCTACTACCGGCGGTTTAAAGCCTAGACGTATAGAATAGAACTTTAGAAGTAATATATAAAAGATAGAATAGAGCTTTACTATTAATAGTAAAAGCTCGAGACGATAAGCATAGTTACCTATAGCCTAAAGAATTTTAAAGAGCTCTAAATATTTACCGTCTAGTTTCTTATAAGGGTGCTTTATGCGAATATTTTTTACTAAGAGTAGTATCTCTTTCTTTACGCTAAAGTATTTATCTAGGCGGCTTTTATTATAGTACTTTACCTAGAGCTTTTAAGCGTGTTAGATCGCTTTTTTTATATAAATATATACGTCTCGTATACGATTTTAGTACGCCGCCGCTACGGCGGGCGTAAGTATAACATCCGCCTTTTTAAAGAGTATGGCGGCTATATTACGTAGATAATCTAGACCGGTAACTCCGTTTAGTAAGTCGTTTTATATTTCAAAACTTAAACTATTTAGCGTTTATTACGTAGTAGAATATACCTTATTATTATATACGAAAGCTACTTCTAGTAGTATTACGGTCTAATTATTCTACTTTTAGTTAGCGTAGATTTTAAGATATATTTTAATCTTTTAGTTCTAACGTTCCATCTACCTATCTATTTACGGGTAAAATATAGTGCTTATACGGCGCGTAATACTAAGTTTATAGTAATTATCCGACTAGTATTTACTAGTAAATATAAATTCTCTATCCGAGACTAGAGAGTTAGATATAATATACTATAGAAAGTATAGTATTAAAAGAGCCGCTAGTTCTTTAGTATTAATTATTTTACATATTAAGAAGTATACTAACCTCTTAGTAGCTCTATTAACAAGTACTAAAATAGAGTTATATAGTAACCCGTTACTAGCCTTTAATTTAAATAAATTAGTAATAAAATTAAGTAAAAGATATTTTTACGGCTCTTATTCTACCCCAATCGACTATAGGAAGCCGTAAGGTTTATACCGATAAGTCTTATTTTATTAGTAGATATCGTATTATTAGAGGTAGGCCTTAACGTTAGCCTTTAGATTTAGCTATTTATACTTATATACGATTATTTTATATATACGTTTAGAGTCGTAATAGCCTTTTAAAGAGTTGTCGTAGTTACGGTAAAGAATCTCGTCGTATAGAGGGGTATTCTACGGTATATATACCTTTAGTTTACGCCGTAAAAGACTATTCTAGTCGAAAGACTAGTCTTATTTAACCCGTTTTTTAAGCGTTCGACTCTTTTACTTAAAAACCTTAGGGTCCAACTTCTAAACTTTTCTAATTAAGAGAATAAGTAGTCGAGGCAGGTAATCTATATAAGAATTTTCTTCGCGTACTACTACTATAATAACGCGGTATAGTAGATTACTCTAAAGTAGCGATTTACTAGCGAGAGCTTACGTAGCGTCTATAACGCGTAAGAAGTCCTCGCTTATATATTAAAAATACGAGTGCTTGCTTATTTATAAATTCCGTTAGTCGTAGAGTCTACGGCTACGGGAAAGCTTTCTAGTGTTACGAACCCTAGGGAATACGGGCTTTATGACCCTAAGGGCAGAAAGCCCGTACGGGAAGAACGCCCACGAGGGCGCGGCAACTCCAGAAGGAAGCACGAACCAGGGAATCCCCTACGGGACGAAGGACTATAGGGCCAACTAAGAACCGAAGGTCTAGGCGTATAATCGTCCCGAAGCAGCGCACAAAGGCAGGAAGCCGGAAAGCGGGCGAGAAGGGGAACGGGCAAGGTACAGTGCGACATCACGGTCGTTCGGCGAAGCTAGAAGACGGATGTTAGAAACATGCCCTAAGCGCCCGAGTCACGTGCAGGACCCACCCGTGCCCTCGACTAAGGGCACAGCTGAAGGATGCCCTCCATTAACGGCATCATCAAGTGATGCCCTTACCCAAGGGCATACCAGATTGTAACTAGCTTTCCTACAGTATATAGACACACTCGTTAGCTAGACACTTGACCCTCCGTGGTCAACTCAAAGTTCTAATCAAGACTCTTTAGTTAGAGGTAACCGGCTTACTGTGCATCGTACAATCACGTAATACTCTCTTATCTAATTATTATCCTCCCTCTCTTATCTCTTTAAGGTAAACCCTACGGTTTAACCAACCTACTAAGTGACTCCGAAGCTTAGTGGAAGGAGCCTACCGTTACATCTAGCTTTAGACTAGATAGTAAAGATTCTATTAGATCGACTATAGCGTATAGGTTTCTTATATACGGTTTATATACGTTGCGCGCGGAGGGGGTAGTAGTCTTTAAAAAACTCTTTATAAATTTTCGAGCCCGTAACTTTTACTATAGTGTAGATAGTATAGCGTCTAAATATATTTTCTTTTTAACTTTTTTAAAATATAACGCGTAGTTAGGCCTTTTAAAGAGAGAATCTATAGGGTTAAAAGCTCTAAATTTATATTTAATCTCGAAGTTAAACTTCGCTAGCTCTTTTACGTAGCGTATTTATTATTTAGATAACTTCTTAGTAGTTATAAAGTATTTAAGATTATTATAATCGTATAGTATGTAGGTTACGTACGGCGCGTATACGAGAAAGTATCGCTATATATAAAAGTACTCTATAATAGCGAGGAGTTTTTTATCGTAAATATTATAACGTATTTTTACGTCGACTAGCTTCTTACTATAGTAGATAATAAAGAGCTAGTATCTTTAGTCTTTTTTCTATATATTAGACTAGAGTAGAATATCTAAAATTGTAAAGCCTAATATATTAGTAATAAGTATTAGAGGTAAAGTAAAATCGTAGTATCTAAGTATTAGTTTCTAGATAAAGACTACTTTAAGTATACGAAACGTATATACTACGTCTTTTAGCTATATAAAGAGGGTATACTACTTTATAGGCCCTCTACGAAACTTCTTCACTACTTTTTTTAAGGCTTAGACCGCTTTACGTATAAGCTTATTAAGCGGCCTAGTAATTTCGAAGTATTTTTAGATAAATCGTCTGTAGAAGTTAGCAAACCCGAGAAATATCTAAATATTATAGTAGAAGCGAGGCTTTAGCTATTTTTAAATAACTTTTACGTAGTTTAGATCTATAGTTACTTCTTTAAAAGTAACTACAAACTCTAGAAACTCTACTTATATAGTATAAAAGATATATTTTAACGCTTTAATATATAAGCTTTAGTTTTATAGGTGCTAGAGGACTATTTTAACGTATTTCTTATATTTTTTCTTACTATTAAAGTAGATTAGGATATCGTTAAGATATACTATATAGATAGTATCTACGATACTTCTTAGAGCTTTATTAATATAGCTCTAGAATATAGCCGGGGCATTAGCTAAGTTAAAAGATATAACGAGATACTTATATAAGCCGTATCGGGTTTTAAAGACTATTTTCTATTTATCGCCTTAGCGAATATAGAGCCGATAATAGATATTATATAGGTCGAGCTTTATAAAGATCTTCGCCCGTAATAGACGGTTTAGAAGCTCGCTAATAAGAGAGAGCGGATAATAATTCTTAATTATTATCCGGTTTAGCCCTTAATAATTAATATATAGTCGTATCGTCCTATTAGACTTAAAAACGAAGAGGATTAGCGCTTTAGTAGAGGATTTACTAGGCTAAATCTAGCTCTTTTTAAATACCTTATTAATATACTCTTAAAGGACTTATAACTCTTAAGGTAAGAGGTTATAGATAGATAGCTAAAGAGGCGATTTACCCTTCTCTAGTTTAATAGTGTAGTCGTATTTTAAGTTTTAGGCTAAGCGGCCTACTAGTTTATCTAAAGCGACGTCGGCGTAGTTTTAGTATCTTAGAAAAAGCTCTCTCGGAGGCTTTTCTACTAGAGCGGCTATAAAGACGGCTCGGTTTAATATACTAAAGGCGGGCCGTATAGAGGTCGTATACGTATTATATATAGAGTCTATATAGATGTCTTATATAGTATTTTATAGCGGACTGTAAGGATAAGCCGGGTTTTAATCGCCTCTACCTTAAGTAGGTAAAAGACCTTCGGCGTTTTAAGTTTAAAGCTTTAGATATATCTAGTATACCGCTTTATAAGATTTAAGTCGGCTAGTAAAGCTAGTAGAACTAAAGAGCTTAAAGCACTTTTCTACAGTATCGCTCTATATAAATAAGTTTTATTTAAATTAGATAACGGAGTCTATCTTAGTTAAATAGTCTATACTTAGAATAGCGTCGTAGCTATAAAAAGAGACGCCTTAAAAGAAAAGTACTTTTATAGATTTACGTTACCCTTTGCTATCGTAGACGATAATTTTAAGTTTATAGTAGTTTTATACCGTTATAAAGTATTAGTCTAAGAACTTAGTCTAGAGTATATATTTTATATACGTTATAGATACGCGATACTAGAGTACCGCGTCTTAGTTAATAAGGTTAACTAAGTAACCCGTATTAAATAATATCTTTAGAATCTAAAATCCGTCTAGCGTTTTAATTTAAACGTTAAGGGTAATATATTTATTTTAATCTTTCTTTACGGGTTTTAGTAGTAGTTAGCTAAGCTCTACTATTAAGACTACGCGTTTTTCTAGCGGTTATTAGGCTTTAGTCCCTTAAATCTCTTAAAATTAGTATTTTTATAGTTCTTTTAAGAGTTCTATCGACTTTTTTAGTTACGGTAACTCTACGGCGCGTCTATACCGCGCTAGTAGTTTAACTTTTAAGAGGTATTAGAACTTTTCTTATTACTACGGGTAAAACTATAGTAATCCGACCTACTACGCTCTTTTAAAGCTTTAGACCTAGGGTACTTTTAGCTAGTAGTAGTAGCTTATTACTACTTCTACGTTCTTACGAGGGTTTATAGGTTAAGAGATTACTCTAACCTCTTAATAGTAGTATAAAGTACGTTTACGAACTAAATATTCTTTTATATATTCTTTACTAACTTATTATAGTAGGTTTACGGAAGCGTGCCTATAAAGTAATTAATAAGAAAGTTCAGGTTATTAGACTTCTATTTTATCTACTTACGTAGAAGGTCTATACTATTATAGTATTTACTATAAGCTTAGTCGGCTCTTATAGGCCTTTAAAAGAATATATAAGCGTTTTTTATACGCCTAATAATAAGATTCTTAATTTAATTCTATAGGATCTAAATAAACTCTATAAAGAGAAAAGAGTCTTTATTAGTCTTTTTCTCTATACGGCTATTTACTAAGCTATATAGCGTATCGTATTTTAAAAGCCCTCTTATAGCCTAATATATATAGTATTCGTTTTTCTCGCTAGCTACTTTTACTATAATAAACTTACAGCGGAGCCCATAAAGCTATTTATTAAATAAGTACTAGTTTAGGGCTTTAAGCTTAGGGGTAAAAAGCTTATATAAGCGTAACTACTAATCTTATTTAGTTTTAATATATAAAAATTACTTATCGCTTATGGTAGAGGTGTATTAGTCTAAAAGTATATCGATACGCTTCTAGATTCTCCTTATCTAATCCGTAATCCGGTTAAACTCGGCCGGGTTTTATAGTAGTTATACTATAAGCCTATCTAGCTCATTTTAAAGTGTAGTAAGTACGGTAGGTAAAACTAGAGGTTTTAAGCCGTCGGCTACTACCGTAAAATAGACGGCTATACTAGTAGCGGCTACCGCATCGATTAGTTTATTAAAAGATTTTAAAGTAATAGTTTAACTATTATTTAGGCCCCGTATAACGCCTACATTAGATATACGCAATGCATATACGTTATTAGGGTAAGATGCCGACTAAAATCTCGTAGTAGTTATCTTAAACCGGCTGTTTAAAAAGAAGGATTTAAATATAAGGTTAGTATAAATAAAAAGCTTAAGATAGCAATAAAATAGCAATTAATTAATAATAAACGAATTTTTAAGAGATATATTAAAAGCCTGAGGGCTATATAGATTTTATTTTACGCTAGACGAGATTATGTAGAGAGTATATAACCTATCTATAGTAGATATATATAAAGTATACTCTACGTATACGTAGAATAGACTTTTAAGTCCTTATAACTACGCCGTATATATATAAAAGATACTAGGCTATTTTATCTAGATAAGCTATCGGATTAGTATCGAGAAATTTTAAAAGAATCTAAAACTATTAGTTATATAAAATATGTAGTTAGGCGTCCGTACGTCTTTTTTATAAACTATAAGAGCCCTCTATAACTATCTACTATTAGTAGAGAGAGTATATAGCTTACTTTAGATACGTAGATTACGCTTAATACGTAATATAGACGCTCTATTACATTTAGTAGCGTCTACGATAGCTTCTACTAGCTAATCTACGTGTAGATAGTTAAGAATCGTTACTAGCTAGTGCTCTTGTAGGCGGGGGGGTGCCATGCAGGCGGAAACACTAAGGGTATTGTCGGATTGGGTAATGCGCAACGAGGTCTTGCTATGCGCAATCAAATTTACGCGTTTTCGGGTAGGAGTGGTGGTGGTGGGGGAAGAATGTGAGTTCTCCGGTGTTACGCGGTGCATTTGGGTGGACGCGGCCGAGATTTTTTCGCGTTCTTGCTAAAGTCGCAGATCGGCTGCAAAGCCCAGTAGCGAGGGGCCTCAGCCCTACGGCTCGGCAAGCGATGCGGAAACAATTTGCGAACCAGCCTCTCTCCAAGTTACACGGCGCCTGTCACCCCGCCACCGATGATGCGCCTGTGTACCCTCTCAGTGTCGTCCCCGCAGCTCGTGCACTGCGCCTCACCTTCCACGGTCATCCTCGGGACGCTCGCTCGCTCGCACGATCTGACCAAAGATGTTCCCAGGTGCAAAAGGCCCCGCGTGAGCAGCGCCTCTAACAAGATCCTGTTATTACCCACCGCCGCAGTCGAGGGGCATTTCTAGAATCCCGACCCTGGGTGCGCCCGGCTCGTCCTTGGGACTGCTGTCTTCCTTCGGGGCTAACGCACCGTCAGCCCGTCGAGTGTTGTGGCGGCCGTTCGCCATCAGCCAACGCAGACCGCTCAGCCCACTCAGGCTGCAGCGGCACGGAATGTGAAGGCGTGTTGAAAGCCCGACCCGAGTCCAGCCACGGGGCCGGAAGGAGGACGCCGTGGCGGAGCGGCAGCCAGCCCGGCAACGTCGTCCGCCAAGGCGCGGAACCCGCTTGTCTTGGTGCACATCCCTGTTGCTTGTGTTCGGGTTGGCTGGCCGCCGAGGCATTGCCTACCGCTGCCGCGCTGAAAACAGGCCGCTGCACGCCATCTTCTCGCCTGTCGTCCCCCTCTTCTCCACTCTCGGGGCGCCTCTTCGTTTGCCCAACCCCGGACACCTACGAATAGGATCGGCCATGCTATGATCGCCGGTCGGGGTATCCAGCATTCCCCACGTAAGGCCACCGGCCATCGCATCTGGCCATGTACATCCGGCGCCGAAGGAGCTGCCAGCTCGCCCCTTGTGGGGCGGAAGGAGCTTTGAGCAAGGTCAAGGTGCTGTTGGAGGCTTTTGCGCCGGGCCATTTTCAATCCAACGGAGCAAAACCCGGGGTACCATTACTGTTTGTCGAAATCGCAGCAAGATGCTGCCTACAAGCACTTACACCGCCGCCACTCTGCCGTCCGCGAAGCGAGAGTCAGCATCCCTCTGACGTGTCCCAATAGGTCAAGTAAAGCCGATGACTTACATCTGCTGCTGACGGGCGCCCATCGCTTGTCCAGCTGTATTGACGTATTGGGAAACAGCAACACGGTGCTCGTAGGGCTCCACATCAGTCATCTAGCCAATAACAGCGCCGGCATCGGAAGCGCTCACGCTATGAAAGCGACGACAATTGGCGGCTTTCCTACTGCAAGTCTATACATGGGTACATCACCCTTGTACCCGTCTACTGCGGGGACTTCCTCGCCAATTCGGCCAACACAACGGATCCGAAAACGCGTAAAAAGCAAAATCATGCGGACCAGGAGTGGCGAGCGAGATTGGACGTGCGGTTCTCTTCTCGATCGGGACCGCCTCTTCACCCGAAGATGCGCATTCGACCTATCGACGAAAACTGACATCCGATTCTGCCTCGCTGGCACGCTGGTCTGCCGACCACTTTGCTTACATGCTTAATGAAATGGCGTCGGGTTCGGCTTTTCCGACGCATGCACCTTCGGCTAACTCAACGGACTCTTCGTGGCAGAAGGACGAAGCGGTAAGCAAGCGCCGCCAACAAGATAAATCAACTTGACGCTTCTAATGCGGGTAAGGCTGAATTCACCCGTCGTTTGGTCCTGTATGTGATTGCAAAAAAAGCCGGATTATGCTCGGCTTACGCGTCATCACGGCGAACACCCCAAATCGAGACGCACATATATTGAGCCAGATAGGCCTACTTCTGCGCTGGAACTTCTGTGGAGCCCGTTCAGCCCAGCTCCTAATGTGACGAACCGCCACCAGTGCCATTGGTCCCGGCACCGGCACATCTGTATGCACTTCTGCGGCACTTCCAGTCATTGCGGCGCCTGATCTTCTCACCTGGCCTGTTCACTATGCATGCAAACAATAGTCCTGTCTCTCTTCCGATGGCTTCCAGGCAGACGCCACGGCCAAATTCCCATCCATTGCAGGATCTAGGTGGGTCTCTTCAAGCAATCCGCTGCAAGCTTCATTACTTCTTCCGCTGCCCACTTCGCGTGTGGTAAGGTATCCCGCATGCCAGGAGCGTGCTGTTAACATTTCTCGCACCCTGCTCCACGCAGAAAGAGGATTCCGGTCTTCCGAGGGACCCATCGTATCTCACTGCAGGAATTTGCCATGAGACTTCGGTAAAAGGGCCTCTGCGTTTAAGGCTGGACGTCTGGGACGAAGATTCGCATCCTCGGGACGCAGTTATTCTACGACCGCGCTCTTTCCACAAGCTTTCTGCCTCTGCCGATCACTCTGCTAGCTCCTACTAAAAGCCACAGCAGGTCTCATGAGCGAAGCATTCGCCATGGCTCGAGACTACGATCAGGTGCTCTGTCGGGTCTCTCGGCTGCTGGCGGACCAGTTTAGGTAGACATAACTTTGGCGACGAAGGCTAATCCTGACCATCCAAACAAATTTGATAGCTGGACACCACTCCCAAACCCGCCATTCGTAAGCACTTAGTCTGCCTTGTCGGCCACAATGGCTCGCCTCGTACCTTGAAACATCTTTGCCCTATTGCTCGCTTCGAAGTTCCCAGGATTCGAGATCACACTTTGGTAATGAGAACGGATCATGCGGCTCGTATCGTCCTTGGCAAGCGAGGCGCCGGCGATGAGCGTGGCTGGCGGAACACGAGGCTACCTTCTTGGCTGTTCGACCATGGTCCTCCTTCCGTCCGCTGCCGCTAACTTCTAGTGCGCTATTCTTGGGGGCGGGTAGCATAGCGCTTGACTCGATATCCTCTTCTTCAGCGACACTTGGATCCTGCGCGAGTGCTACGACGGTGCAGTACCGAGGAAAGTCGGTGAGTTGTCCAAAGCAAGATAGTCCTCGCAGTCCGTGGATGCCTGCCGATCTGGCTTCCTTAACCATCTGGCTGCATATACGAAAAAGCCATCACGGTCCTTTGAAGGCTGGCTCTTCTCTGTAGGGCACAATAGCTTTTGCCGTACCCAGTAACTTTGTCCATTACTGCAGTTTCCTCATGAAACGATACTTCGACTTTAGTGCCTGCGCATTGCTACGTTAACATTACAGATTTCACCAACAAGCCTTAGGCATTCGAACTTATCCTGCAAATACTGCGATCCGCTGGTCACTCAGTTGCCAACTGACGCCGGTAGATGACGAGAGCACTACCTGAGACGGCCTCACAGTGGACCACGCAATCCACTACTGTCGAGGAATCACGGCGAATCGTCGTATCATACCCGACATTGTTCCACAGTGACAGTGGACGGCATACGCTTTGGGCGAGATACTGCATGTCTCTGGGTAGCCCTGCGGACGTCCAACGCTCCGTTTTGAGGTCAGTCAACCTACGGATGGGTCATCGTGTCACTCGTTGTTTCAGAACGCGTGACGAACCGCCATACCCAGACGTATGTGTTGTACTATCCCGATTCGAACTCAGAGCGACACACAATGTAGACTCATATCGTACAAGTACCAACCCCCCCGGGTGGTTCTCTGAAGTCACTCTGCTTCAAAGGTGGCAACTGCTATTGATCTTCTTGTCGTCACTCAAGCATTAATCATCCGGTCTTCCTAGTCTGTTGTGTCCTCTGGCGAGTGTTTAACTTAACAGCTTTTATTCTTCAGCCCCAATCGGCGCTTGAAGGGCCGGTAATGGTTTCCTATTGAAACGACTTCCTATCGCAATTCCACCAAGATGAAGAGAGAGAAAAAAAAGGGGGGAACACGTATTTGTTTACGAGCTAGATCTAGCTACGGTGGAAGAGTTATTACATAGATGTATATTGTGATTCGTATTATTCAACATATTTCGGAGAGGTTTCCTTTAAGAGATTGTCGCAAATGTTCACGAGTTCCTTTTACTAGATTTGGCCCCCGTAGGAATGATCAGCACAAGGGTTGGGAGTGCCGCGAAAACTTATCAATGTTGAGTGGCGCCGCGACTTCCACGCGTTCTTCGTTTTATCAAGG
Source organism: Lasiodiplodia gonubiensis (assembly GCA_009829795.1). NCBI lineage: Eukaryota > Fungi > Ascomycota > Dothideomycetes > Botryosphaeriales > Botryosphaeriaceae > Lasiodiplodia > Lasiodiplodia gonubiensis. The sequence goes on along the minus strand of RHKH01000040.1, from coordinate 69,356 downwards.
CTTTCCAACCTTACCCTGAGATCCGACCATCCGGCTTAAGCCGCAAATGACTTCCGTCGCAAGTCAAGCATTCGACAAGGATGACTCCGAAGTCCCAGACCTCCAAGAGCTCTGGTGCGATGATGATGCCACTGACGCTGAACCATACTGCTGCTGCTGCACATGCGGCAAGCCGATTGCCGGCCAAGGCGAGGCAATCATTCGCACATTCTCAGTACGGCCTCTCAGCGACGCTGACGTCTGTAGAGGGGACAATGGAGGGGCAGGACGGCCAGCGGAAGAAAAGGAACGCGCCAGCAAGCATGTCCGAGCCCTTGGGTCGTTGATATCAATCTACAACAGACACCTTGGGTGTTTGCAGCAGGGAAGCGTCACGTACGTGACCGTGTCGCACGTCTGGGACGTGGACGTCTCGGCGGCGCAGGCGCGAGGCAGGCATTCGCCGCAGGACATAGCAACGCGGCAGAAGACGTTCGCGCGGCCGATCAAAATTTACCGGGCTCTCGCTTCCCACCTGCAGAAGACCAAGGGCGGTGGGGGTTTCGAGCTCTGGCACGACTACATCAGCGTGCTGCAGTGGCGGGATGATATCAAGGAAAAGATCCTCGGCGCAATACCCCACATCTACGGCGGATCGCACTTCACGCTGGCCTTCCTCGAGGACGTTACGCCGCAGATGATCGAGGATCTGCGGCACGCGCCGTCGTCGGAGCGGCGGCTCGCGGGCGTGACAGGCGTATGCAACGCGCAGTGGTTCGCGCGCGTGTGGACGGCCATGGAGTTTGTGCGCAGCGCCCGCCTGAAGCCCATGGTCAGCGACCACACCATCTACGACGACGCGCCGGGCATGTTCCTCGGCAAGGCGGCGGATGTGTACGAGGAAGAGATCAGGCTTCAGGGCGACATCCTCGAGGTGGAGCGCATGGCGCAGCAGGGCAGGCGGCTGGTGCCATGGAACGTCGTGACCCTCACCGACGCGAGGAGGGACAAGGTTCTGGACTACGCGCCGGCGTTTTCGGTGCTCTCTGCCAGGGGGTGTAGGAGTGACGGCGACTTCGTTCACGCGCTGAGGGGCATCGTGCTGGGCAAGCACGACGGGCCGCTGAGGGCCGACTCGCAGGCCGCCTGCTTGCAAGTCGCCATGCGCTGCCTCGAAGCTGGCGACTACAGCCCCTTGTTGATCACACCAAGACTGGGCGCCGCAGACCCCAGGAAAGACCGCAGCTGGGTTGAGCGGATGGGTTACAACGACGTCATCAGCTGGGGCTTGAGGGGAAGACTGTCTCCGCCCGAGTGCCACGACACTTTCTACTTCTTAGGCAATCAGCCGGTCTTGAAGCTGGAAAGGATTGGCATCGTTCGCACCGTACGGAGGTTTCTGCACCCAGACCAACATGCCAACTTTGCCAACATCGCGCGTACTGTTGTCGACCACACGGGGCCCGACGTCGATGCTTTTGTCGAAACACTAGGGACTAGGCTGTACGACCAGGACAAAGGCGACATCATGAGGCGCTTGGCGCAGGAGAACCGGCGTCAGGCTTTGGAGATCGCTCTGCGGGAACAGTACGATGTTGCACACCGGCATTGGCCTATCGAAGGATTCAAAGGCTCCAAGTGGGTTGCTGATGCGATGGGCCTTTCGAATGCCTCTCTGGAGCACCGCAAAGGACAGACGCCGTTTGAGTACCTCGAGCGCCATGGCCGCACCATTCATCTGCTCCACCGGCAGGCCATCATCGGAGTGGCTTGCCAGACTTGTCACGATACCTTTCTCTTCCGCGCTGCCCTGTATCAGTCTCCTACCGAAGTGCGCAATGCTGTCGCATATCGAATCCCCGGTCTACACTACAAGATGGCTCGCCCGGACGGACTGGGCATTCTTGTCAAGGACGAAAAAATCGTGGGCCGCATGATTTGGGCTTGTCCGGCCTGTCCATGCCAGCAACGAGAAATGGTCAAGCTTTCTATCCCTGATCTGCCGCTACCAATGCCCAGAGCCCGGGTTCTCAGTTCGTGGAAATGAATGTAGCAAGAGCAGATCAAAGTTCGCTTTCAATATGTAGAAGGGAGAAGACAGATAGATACATGAATGATGTGCGTGGAGGTTTGGGGTTAGGAATAACAGTATGAGAAGCATGCATGACTTGAACTAGAATACTTAGCACACGAGACTCCGGCGTCTACATCGGACGTCCCTCGGCAGCAGTCGCCCAATCCCTCTCAAACGCAACCCAGCCTCCACTTGGCTCTTCGTGGAGCTTGAGAGAATGGACGATCATATCGTACTGACCATCCTCGGGCAGCGCGCTCTGATTGACGTTCCCGCCCATTGCAATGTTGATGATGATCTGGAAATCCGCCAGCCTCCTCGTGCCGGGTGGAATGGCCGCCTTCATGACAGGCATGCCATCGACATACCACACCATGCGGCCGCTGGGGCCGTCCTGGTCCCATGAGAAGCCGTACCACCGGCCGTTCGGGTCATCCAGCTGCGGGATGGGCGTCTCTATGACGCGATGCTTGTTCCAGTCCTCGCCGTTGAAGTGGCCCCAGTGCAGGCAGGCGTGGTTCTGGCGCACGCCGTTCCACGCCTCGAAGATGTCGACCTCGCCGTCGCCGGGCCAGGTGAAGGGCTCGCGCGGCAGCAGCCAGAAGGCGGGCCAGATGCCCTTCGCCGACGGCCCCGTTATGCGCACCTGCAGGAAGCCGCGGTCCCGCGCCAGCGACTGGTGCGAGACCAGCCGGGCACTCGTGTATTGCTGGCCCTCGGGCGCGTTTCTGTCGGCAATGGCACGTAGCACCAGCGCGCCGTTGGGCGTGTGGAAGGAATTGCGCGGGTCTGCCGTGTACGTCTGCGCTTCATTGTTGCCCCAGCCTCCGGCGCCTTGCTTGTGCTCGAAATTCACGGATACGGCGGCGGTCGGATCGAGGGTCGGCGCCCAGTAGTGCGGCAGCGCGGTCGGATGTGCCGGGATTGGCGGAGGTTGTTGCTGGTAGGGGTAGGGCGATTGATACGGCGGTCCGTACTGCTGCTGGCTGTAGGGCGGCTGCGAGTATTGGTATTGCGGCTGCGAGTATTGATATTGCGGCTGCGAGTATTGCTGTTGGGGCGGCGGCGGCGGCGGGGGTCTCTGGTAGGAGGACTGTTGTTGTTGCGGCGGAGGGTGAGAGCCGGGGAAGTAGTGCGGAGCGGCAGCTGGGTAGTGCGCGCTGGCGTCTGCGACAGGGTAGTACTGTTGCTGCTGGTACTGCTGGCCTGGATACTGCTGGCCGGAATGCTGCTGGCCGGGGTACTGCTGATTGGGTCGCGGAGGCACCGGAGGAGCCTGATGCGATGCCTGGTACTTATCGTACTGGACTTTCGCCTTGGAAATTAGTCCATCGAGTTGTTTTCCGAAGGGCATGGCGGCGGCTGAAGTGTGGGGTGGAGGAGGGGCCGTCTGACGCGCAGCGATCTACACCAAAATCTCGCCCAACTTACGTCATCCTCGGCGCCTTGGCCCTCAAGAAACCACTCATCAGGAAGCCATGCCTGACATTTTGACAAGATGATTCCTGCAACGAGGAGTACGCTCCCACGCATGGTGGCATAGGAAATTTTACAGTCTGCTTGCTGCAAGAGGGACATTTATACCAGAGCGGGCTACAGACCCTGATAGTGGTTTTTTCTTCTTCTTCTTTTTCTGTTGGTTGAGCATTGCTATTCCAGTCCTCAACAGGTTAGCGCGAAAGGCTCCTTCTTGTCCTTCTAGCATTAAAATATTACCTTCTAGTAATGCCCCTCCGTTGGCCTCGCCACTCGTTACTTCTCCCCCCTCTTCCGCCACCACTAAAGTCATTGTTGTATGATCCCCTCTAGAAGAAAGACCACGCTCCCTACCCCTCTGCACTTTTCTCCAACCGTACCTCCTCGGACTCTGCTCCTCATCCTCATCATCCTGGCTCTGCTCATCAATGATCCGCTGCAATCCCGCCGCCATCATCTCCCTCTTCGCCATCGTCCACGCCGTCTCCACTACCATCTCAATGCCTTTCATCGGGCTCGTCGGTGAGTCACGGGTAATTCCTCTCTCCCACCGCGCTTTCTTCAATAGAGGATTTACCGTGGCCATTTCCACATCTAAGTCATCCGAGCTCCTCTTCCTCCTCCCTCCTGCCCGTGTCTCCCTCGCTATTACCTCCGGAAAATCCGCTCGCCTATCACGCTCATCGTCGTTGTAGATACCGTGTTGCTGCTGGCGAGGTCGTGGTGACGGTAACAGCCCGCCACTTCTTATGAAGAGGCCGTAGCAGTGCTCACAGTCGAACTGACATGGCAGCATTCCTTTGCTGTTTTCACGTCCTTTGTTCTGTAAAGCGGTCATATTCTTGATGTAAGCAGGAGAGCTCGCTGCACAGGGATTTACATCGACGGCCACCAGCGTTGCTGGAGACAAGACTGGCGACAGCAAGCACGACGGGAACGACGGGGATGATTCCGACAGCAACAATAGGTCGCCATTGTCCCCAATGGACGGCGTAGGACTGTTGCAAGAGATGCCCGCATCATCAACAGCTATCGTCGTCTCATGCTCACTTGCGAACGTAGTGGTCGTCGCTGAGTGTTTGGTTGTGGCAACCGTGCAGTTGAAGGAGCAATCGAGTTCGGGGCAGGGTAATGAGGAAGTAGTTGTGAGTTCATCGACCCAGTTGAGGACAGGTTGGATGGTGGTGACAGGGGAGGTGGGAAAGTGGACGGATTTTGCAGCCGTGTCCTCTTCATCGAGAAAGGGAATTTGTCCTTTGTTCCGATCAGCAAAAAAACAAGAAGAAGCCGTGGGGGTCCGTAAGATGCCACTGGGGGTCCTGAGGCGTGCTGAAGCCATATCGGATGGCTACTGGTATTGAAATGTATGGAAAGAAGATTCGACTACGGAAAACGGTAATAAGAAGAAATATCAAGCATACGAAATGTAATTCTGGGCGGTACTGCAGGTATTATACCATGCGCTTTGTTCCTTAATGGCCAACAGGTTGAAAGCATAAAGAAACGATGGGCTAAATATAGACCTTCTTTGTAGATTGCCAAACAGGACAAATGGAATCGACTGTTATCTCTACCACCATTCAATCTTCCTCAAGAGTCCTGGGTAGATAGATTAGAAGAAGTGTACATAGTATGTATGCAAAGGTTGTCTTATGGTGTTTTTCTATGTTAAGATGTACAGGCGACTGACAGGCTCTTCAGCGGCATTCTGCTCTTACCTTCTTCCGAAGTTGGATCTAGGTTCCTCCGAGCCACTACTGCTGATTAGAAATATTCTTCATCATAGTCCGCTGTTTCATCGTAGGCATCTATCTCATCCCAGCCCTCCACGCACATTGGACCACTCTGCAAATCGATCTCCCAACATGGGTGCTGCCAACGGCCGCTGAACCAGACCGGCCGTTCGGTGACCGGATCCACCATGATGAGGTCTCCATCAGAGTCACGCAGCCATCTAAAGCTATCGTAGAACTTTCGACGGTGGAGGCATTCTTCAAACTCACGTGCCACGAAGCCGTTGGTCTGAATTAAGATGTTCATGGGGTATTCGGATGCGTCGAGCTGGGTCATGCTGCTGGGGGGTTCATCGTTGCTTTGTTGTTCATTCTGGTTGCGCTGTCGATGGCTACGAGCGTTGGGGCCCGTGGCGTTATTATTTTGCCAATGTTGATTATTTTCGCCTCTGTTGTTGTTGCACTCACGATTTTGATTACCTCTGTTGTTGCTGTGCTCTCGGCTGCGATTGTTCCTGTTTCCTATATTCTGGTCGTGTCCATTATTCTTCCAGTTCCTCTTATTCCTGTTTCTCTGACGGGCTGGGCCTCTGTTATTGTTCCTGCCGCCGTTGGCGCCATTTCCTCGCCGGTTACTGTTGTAGTTCTGCTGATTGGTGTTCCGATTACCTTGTTCTTGGGTATTGCGCGGGGCCTGCCCGTTTCTATTGTTTCTGCGGTAGCGTCCAGGCATACCGAGTCCTTAGGCACTTAACAAGAAAGTAATGCACGGGAAAAAACGAGACGAGAGAGTTGTGAAAAGCAGCGGACACAACACATACTTAAAGGCATCCATTGTTCGCCTCACACAATGGCATTTGCATGGACAAAGACCAGAAATAGCACTGATCGAAGGTGTGCTCTCTTTCCTCATGAGGCTAGCGTGTCCAGCAGCCAGGCTCTCCGACCCGACCCGATCTTCTACCCAGTTTCACTGCCCTCTCGAAAAGGGCCGTCGGCCGTAGTGCACGCCACGAGCCAGGGGAGAGAGGGAAAACGGTCGACGGTCCCCTGCAGCGCCCCTTTCGGCCACTATTCTCCGGCGCCGCAGTAGTCTTGACCGAGCAGCGCTTTTAGCTCGTGTGATGGCAGGGGCTCGCACAAGCACGCAAACCTACCTGTTTGGGGCATGGCTCCTGACTCGCGCAAAAAGGACCTCGGCATCTCCACAGCTCCTTCCCCGCGGGGTCCTTGCTCCACAACCGACAACATTCCTCGGACCACAACACCTGTTCACCAATATGTGAAGGATATTTACGCCCGTAATTACTTCATCGCCCGTCCCCCTCTGCCGGCTTGCCGCACCGACTCCTCTCGTAGCACACACGTCCGTTCCCAGCAAAAGCTGCTCGCCAACCACAGGACCACGCAGCCTCCGCTCCGCTCCGCTCCACCCCCTCGCACGTCGCAGACCTCAAACAACAACCACCCCAGACGGATACCAAAATGACAACCACCTTCCCCACCGCCCCAACACCCTTCGCCGAACCCTCCTGGCTCGCCGGGCTGCCCTCGCCCTATCACACGCCGTCACATCGTAAATGGCAGCGCGACATCCGCTCCTTCATCGAGGAGCACCTCCTCCAACACGCCTTCGAGTGGGACACGCTGGAGACAGTACCACCGCACGTCTTTGACACTTTTGCCCAAGCTAACATGCTGGTTCCCAACCTCCCGGCCCCGCTACCGGCCGCGTGGTTGCGGCGCCTGGGCCTCGGCGAGCTCCTGGGCGGGCTGAAGGTGGAGGACTTCGATTACCTGCACAATGCCATATACTGCGATGAGGTGCGTACTGCATCTTGTTGGAAGTGGTTTTGGAAGTTGACTCAGCTGGTAGATGTCACGTGCCGGCATCGCAGGGCCTTCCGGCTCCCTTACCGTCGGCATGGCCTTTGGCGTCCCTCCAATCATCAAATTCGGCAACGCAGCCCTTCAGGAACGCTTCCTGCCCGATCTGCTGACGGGCAGGAAACGTGCCTGCATTGCCATCACCGAGCCGGGCGCAGGTAGTGACGTTGCCAACATCACGACAACGGCGACCAAGACGCCGGATGGCAAGCAGTACATAATCAATGGTACGAAGAAGTGGATTACCAATGGCATCTGGAGCGACTACGCGGCCATGGCAGTGCGGACCGGTGGGCCTGGGGCTGGGGGCTTGAGCATGCTGGTCGTGCCGCTGAAGGGGTACCCGGGCGTGAGCATGCGCCGATTGAAGGTTGCTGGTCAGGTCAGCGCCGGGACGACATTCATTGAGCTAGACGACGTCAAAGTGCCCGTGGATAATCTCATTGGGACGGAAGGCGCGGGCATGAAGTATATCAGTGAGTTCTCTCTTCAAGAGCTCGGATACTAGGGTGTGCTGAATGCGTACACAGTGACGAACTTCAACCATGAACGCCTCACCATCGCCATCGGAACCACACGTTACGCTCGTGTCGCCGTCGCCTCAGCCATGGACTACGTCATGAAGCGCGAGGCTTTCGGCAAGGCGCTGGTCGAGCAGCCCGTCGTGCGGCACCGGCTGGCCAAAGCCGGCGCCGAACTCGAGAGTTTGCAGGCGTGGGTTGATCAATTCGTCTACCAAATGACGCGGCTCACTAAGGAGGAAGCCGACGTCCAACTGGGCGGGCTGACGGCGTTGGCCAAGGCTCGTGCGGGCATGGTCTTTGACGAGTGTGCGCGCTGCGCCGTCTTGCTGTTCGGCGGCAACGGTTACACCAGAACTGGTCAAGGCGAGATCGCCGAGCGGCTGTACAGAGAGGTTCCCGGTCAGAGGTACGTTAGGCTTCGTTTTCTTCGCTGTGCTGGCACGCAACGGGAGAAAGCGACATCATCGTGACTTGCCACTGACCTTTTTATTACTTCACCACAACTCCGAATTGTCTCTGGGAACATCAGACTGATATCATCTGCGTTCCAACAGGATTCCCGGAGGATCGGAAGATGTGCTACTCGATCTGGCAATCCGGCAACTGGTCAAGAATTACAAGAATCAAACGAAGGCCCTGGAGCGGTCGAGCGGATCATCGAAACTCTAGATTGCAATCTACTTCTTTCACCGTCTAGACTATTTGGGGTGTGCGTGCAGGCCTGCGGGGATGGAAGGTAAGTGCGCATAATCGGCAAGGCCAGCCATTTATTCTTCCCTATTTGGGGCACCATTGGATTCTCCGCAAAGTTTCACGGCGCGCTGCGGTGCTACGCTGTCGTCATGCTTTCAAAGCTTGTTGGAATTCTTTCTTCAACCCCTCCTTATGCCCGCCCCCAGCCCTTTCGGGTTGCCTTACGCTCTTCCTTTGTGGTGGTCGCGCTTGTTTTTTGTCCTTGTCGGTTCCGGTCTACAACAAAGAGAACAAGGCGGGCTGCAAATCTGGGGGGAAATGGATCGATCTCGGCGCAGTGAAAGAGATGGCAGAACGAAGCACTCTGAAGTACGAGCGAGTTATTTCCGCGATCGTCGGTCCATTACTTGCGATGCAATTCAATTCCGCTTCTCGCCTTAGGTTCCATTTCTTGCTAGCCGGTGGGCCGCTACGCTATGCCTGCACCGGCGCCGCGCCCTGCAGCACAACCTGAAGCCCTGAGGCGCTCGGATAAGTACCGCGTTTTAATTCCGCGCTCTTCCCCAACCCCTCCATGGCCCTCCACAAGCACTCACCCCGCATTAATCGTCAGCCTCAGTAACCTTATCGAGGCTAGAGCTGGGCATGGGCATCGAGGACCGGCCTGAAGGGTAGGGTAATCCGGAGCTAAGGAGAGGGAAGAAAAAACTTGCAGGCGGGAGTAAAAGAGCAGATGCACGAGCGGTTCCGCGATCGGGGTATGTGTGAGGGGTGCTTGGCCGTTTTTGTTCGTTAAGAAACGGCGTCTCAAAGCGTGTAAGGATGGTGCAATGCACTTTGCCTCGTGCATGATTCCAAACCTTTGGCGTAATTTCGCGGGTCGCCTGGCCTCCAGCGAGTGGAAGTGCTTTGGTAGAAATGGCAGTGCCAATTTAACCACGCGACACGTCACAGCGTGGCACGTTATTGCTGGGGACGAACGAAGGAATCAAAGGAAAAAGACAAAGCCATCGTGGGGTATTGTGGAGCAAGTGGCTGGCGGTTTCGAGAAAAACGTGACTCGAAAAGAGGTGCGTGCTTTGCTCTGGCCAATGTTGATGACGGAGGAAAGCAAGAAGTTGGAATTAGCGCCGACTCGTGAAGATCGTGGGATTGTGCCCCCCCAGCGCTTGGCCTCGTGCGGCGAGTTTACACAATGCCAAGTGTTTTTTCCCCGCGGGGTCTCCGCCTGAACGAACAAAAAGCGACAGGGTCAGGGAGCACGATAACCGCCTCCGCAGCGGCTGCATGCCGGCAACGCCGATGACGGCGAGGACTGAGGCGGCGGGATCTCAAGAACGTATGGTGAACTGGAAAAGAGCATGGCCAGACTACTGTTATTGGACGCAGGCGCGCCGCTATCGGACCTACATCTAGGCCCGTCTGATCAATAATCGAGACAGCAGTTACATGCACCCTGTGTGGTGCGTCAGATAAATCTTTCGCTGCTCATAATTGTCAGACTCCCTGTTGGTCAGCACCAAGCGGCCCAGGTAGGCATTCGCTCTCGCGCCGCTCGTTAGAGGCTTGGGCTCAGCCACCCCAGAGGAGCCGAACGGGACCGCTTGCAGCGTCTCTGCCTGCAAAGAGCATCGTGCCCCGCGACTGTCCTTTTATTTGCGCACCTGCATGTCGCGGTGGGCCCGGCATGCGCCGGCCTATCCCGAGCCTATCCGCCCAAGGGTTGCGAGTGACCCAGCGGCCAGGACCCCCGGGCGCGGCTGGGTGCGGGTGATTTGATTACACAGCGTCGTGTTGCGGCGGTTGTTGGCGCAGAAGTGGGCGATGTGCGATTTATGGAGAATCGAAATGGGACCCACTGCGGCTTTTTGCTGCGCTGCGGGGGTACGAGACCGGGGGGGATCGAAAAGGGAAGCAGACGAGAGAAAGACCAGGTGGCAGTGGACCAGCAACTAAATGTCCAGTGTCGCTGACCGGAAAGCCCACGGGTCGAATAGTACCAAGAGCTTGACGGAAGCGGTGGAGGCGGCGGGAAGACGGAGGGTCGAGTTCATCGTGATCCACACACCCACCAGAGCACACCCACTTCGGACCGCATCCGCTCCCAGGGGGGGGCGGTCCCACAGGTCGTTGATATCAGAGCTTCGCAAGAGGTTGGCTTGCCACTTCAGCAACAGGCAGGCCGCTCGGGGCTCGCATGACCAGCAGCTGCACAATGCGCCCTCTTGCGCTGCTAGGTATCTGTGCTCGCCAGCAGTAAGATGTACGGTGAAGGCCAGGCCCAGCGCTAGGACGAGCCAGCCTTCAGCACCGAATAGCGGACAGCGCAATTAAGTGCTTGCCTGAATCCCGAGCGTTCTCCGTGCACGACAGCGAAGCAGGCACCATGCGAGAGGCAGCACGGCGACGATCCCCATGCGTGGCGTCGTGGAGATCGGCCGCTTGCCGCGCCCCACCACAGGGTTTGCCTCGTCTCATTATTATTCTCCTCGTCATCGCGATGGTGCTGACATTCGCGTGGGCCACCGTTCGTTGGCCGGCAGCTTCATCTCGGGGGCCGTGCACGAGGGCCGGGTCCCGGCGATTGACGACGGCGATTGCAGCGATGTCGGCGGCGGCGCGGATTGCGCGCAGCGGCTGGCGGAGGGGGGCAGCGAGGGCGCAGGGCAGGCCGTAGGTCCGCCCGTCCGGTTTGGCAGCGAGGGTGCGCTCAGATGCCCGCGAGCATCCGCTAGCATGCCACGCGCGCCCTTCCAGAAGGACGGGCAGGCCTTCTTCGATCGGCGTCGCAGTCTCGACCAAAGGGGCTCTGCTGGGCTGAACCATGGGCGGGCTTGGCTCCAGTGGGCGGCATGTGAAAGGCGCTGACGTGCTGGTGAACTCGGCCGTAGTGCGGGCTGTCAAAAGCGCGCAGCTCAAGGGGTCACGAGCGTGGAGCACGGTGGGGCGGGCTGTCTCATCTCAAAAAAAGGCGTCGCGAATCTCACATGCTGGGCCAAGCCTTGCGCAGGTGTTCGCTCCGACAGACGGCTAAGCATGACGTTGGCCGGCGTGTGACACGGCAGCGGTGTCCTGTGCCGGCCTGTGGCTGCCAATTACTCGCTCAGCCCCGCCGCCTGCCAAACGGCGCAGTGCATCCGAGTGCGCCCGAGCTGCACCGCCCGGACAGGCATGGTGCCGCCGTGGAGAATCCGGGGTCGCTCCACACATGCTCAGTAGGGAAAGGGACGCGTGAATTCATCGTCGTTGGGCCCAAGTGCCTTAGCCCGCATACAAAGTCTCCACGATCCCCCTTCCCGCATCCGGCCCTGCGATCTGGCCCCCTTCCGCTTGCTGAGTGCTGCTGTCCGCCGCACGAGACCCTGGCCTATTACTACTGCTCTCTCCCCTCCGCCCGCCCGTCCGTCCCATTGCCTCGCCGCCCGCCCTCACGTCGTTGCTCCCACCATGTCGGCCTCTCCCGCGTCCAACACGGACACCGGCGAGCTGCTCGCCCCGCCGCCGCCGCCGCCCAAGCAGAACACCGCCCCTTCGGCCCAGCAGCAGGCCAAGCGCAAGGCCTCCGCCGCCGGCATGGACAACCACGGCACCGGCCGCAGCGTCAAGAGGAGGGCGTCCAAGGCGTGCCAGTGCTGCCGCGCGCGGAAGGTGCGCTGCAACGTCACCGAGCACGGCGCGCCGTGCACCAACTGCAGGCTCGATGAGGTTGAGTGTATCGTGTCCGAGTCCCGGAGGAAAAAGTCAGTACCGCCCGCACGTCCGGCGACGGCCAAAGCGTTCGTTCGCCGGATGAGTTCACTTCTATCTGCTATTTTCTTTTCCTTTCCCCTGTGCGCCATCGAGATGGAGAAAACTGGGGCGCGGGGCTAGGGCCCCTGCGTCTTCACCGCTCGCCGACCAATGGGTGACCGTGCAGTGTGGTTCCTCGTTGCGCGTCTGGACGAAGCTGCATGGACACTCCACTGTCTGCCGAAACACCCTCGTCTGCCGGTCCCGCCTCGGAGCAAGGCCCGCTTTCAACCAATCGACGCGCCCAACAACACGTACGCTGACGCAAGGTCGAATCTGCAGGAAGTGGTCCAGAGACGACGATGCCTCCAAGACTGCCAACGACGCCGATGTCGCCACCGCCGCCAATGGCTCTGGCAAGCGCAGGCTCGCCTCCCGCGACGCCCTCGACGGCCTCTCGTCACTCAAAAATGGCGCCTCCGGCAGCGTCGACCTGTCGACCGATGAGCACGTGCCGCACTCGATCTGTTTGTGCTCCCCTGGCTGAGAACCGCTTCAGCCGCATTGGCTAACGAGTCATTCCTGCAGATGCATCACATGGCCAGCGTCTCAACTACAGCTTTTCCGAGCTGAACCGCCGCATGTCGACGGCTTCCTCCACCGGAACCGGGTTTCCGATTCTGGGCTACAGCCCCGTCTCTACCGACGCGAAATTGCAACAGCCTTTCTTCACGAACATCGCGCCCAAGGCGAATTCTGCGTTCAGCCTCCCTGCATATGTCAAGCCGCTGCCGTCGCGGATAGGGCCGGATGAGATCGCCTATCTCCAGAAGAAGGGTGCATTGACGATCCCTGCCCTCGAGCTGAAGACCGAACTCCTTCGAGCCTATGTCGAATTCGTGCACCCTTACATGCCTTTGTTGGATCTGCATGAATTCCTGCGCATCATCGATTGCCAGGATGGTAGCCAGGGCAAGATGAGCCTGATCCTGTTCCAAGCCGTGATGTTTGCCGGTTCGGCGTTTGCAGATTTCAAATACCTACGTAAGGCTGGTTACTCGAACCGCAAAGAGGCGCGCAAAGACTTCTTTCAGAAGACAAGGGTGAGTCGAGAAAGAAAAGTCGCAGATGACTGCTTGAACCACGTTACAGGACTGCCAGTCCCCTGAACGATGAGCATGATTCCGCACCCTCTACAGTTGTTGACTAATATTTGCAGCTTTTGTACGACTTCGACTATGAACAAGACCGCGTGTCTCTCGTACAGGCGCTTCTCCTCCTCACATACTACTACGAGACTCCCGACGACCAAAAAGACACCTGGCACTGGATGGGTGTCGCGACCTCGGTTGCGCACACAATAGGCCTGCACCGCAACCCCGACAAAGCCAACATGGATCCCAAGCGGATTAAGCTTTGGAAGCGGATCTGGTGGTCGACTTACATGCGTGACCGTCTCATCGCTCTAGGTATGCGGAGACCGACGAGGATAAAGGACGAGGATTACGATGTACCGCTGTTGACGCTCGACGACTTTGAAATCGCCGCCGTGCCTGACAGCATATCCTGCATTCCCGCTGACTGCGTTGTTGCACGCGATGTCGCACTGCAGCGCCAGTTGGCCGTCTGCTGCATCCAAAAGGCTAAATTGTGCCTCTGCATCAGCCACGTGCTTTCGAAGCAGTACTGCGTTTTGAACAACAATCAAGGTCTTCTCAACGACCGCACCACCATGATGCTGTTGCCCAAGAAGCTTGACCCTCAAAAATCGGACGTCAAGCACTGTGATGCCGAGTTGAAGAAGTGGAAAGACGAGCTCCCAGAGGAAGCAAAGTACGAAGAGGCATCCAGTGGGAACAGGTCCATCGACCTCCACAAATCTCTCCTGCACATGGTCTTCTATACCACTCTTTCGGCGCTCCACCGTCCTCAAGTGCTTCCTTCTGCGCCTGTGAACGGCTGTCCTGAGCAGGACGCGAATGGAGTTCTCGAGTCGTCTCGTCGCCACGTTCGCACTGCTGCCACGGCTATCACAGGCATTGCGCAGAAGCTGGACTCGCTCGATCTCGTTCGCTTCCTTCCGACGACCGGTGTGACGGTGCTGCTTCCTGCCATCATCATTCACCTGTTGGACATCAAGTCGCCGGATGAAGAAACGCGGCGTTCCAGCCTCCGCGGCTTCTGTCAATGCATGCAGGTCATGGGCAAGCTGCGGGACTTGTACGCCGCCGCAGACTATAGCACGGCGTTTTTGGAGGCTGCTATCCGGAAGGCTGGCATCTCGATTGCGCCAATCCCTCCGCCACCAGCACCACCTGCATCGGTGCCAACTGCTCCCACTAAGCAGCAACAGCAGGCGGAAGCCACTGGCGTCGATGATCTCCTCGACGCTGGCCATCGCATGGACACGGGTGGAAATGTTGCACCCTACAACACCATCACTCCCCCGCCGGACAGCTTGGTCGAGGACGGCCTCAACGGGCGCTCAGGCGTATCGGACCCCAACAACACTTCCGACGAGGAAGTCGCTCGCCGTCTCGAAACGTTCCTGGCCAGTACCCCTCCCGCATCGGACCATCACGCCTCGGACGCATCGCAGCCAGATGTTGACGGCGTCAACAACCATCTCAACGGGCACAACGACGCTTGCGGCCCGGAGCATGGCGATGTTGACATTAGCGGTGCGTCGGACAGCAATCAGATCTTCCCGTGGCCGAACTTCACGCTCGACGACGGTAGTGGCGATACCAACTCGTTTTGCGGCAAGATCGACGGACTCACTGGTTTCGAAAGTGGCGCTGGCGCAGGCACCCTGGAAGACGGAGGCCTGGCTGTTGATTTCGATGCCTTGATGAATACGGATGCGATGGGCGACGCTTGTGCGAGCTTCTCGTTCAACGATTTCGGCACGAACGACGAGGGGGAGCATGGGAATGGGTTGAGCGGATTTGGCGGCGAAGGGCTCGATGTGGGTGTTGCGAGTGTTGATTGGATGAAGGGGATGGCATGAGCTGTTTCCTCGTTGCTTGGTGGGGGTTTATTTTATTTCTTTGTGAATATTCGCAGATTGGTGTTTGTCAGGAGCGGGTTTCACGGACGAGTAAGGAATGGGAAAACGGGAAGGCGAATATCGGGCTGGGTCTTTTCAGGGGTTGTGAGAGCGGAGCGGTCAGTTTCTTTTCTTGCTGTTTGGATTTTCTTGGT
>RHKH01000040.1:27293-53907 GCA_009829795.1 Lasiodiplodia gonubiensis | reverse complement strand
GGTGTTTTTTTTTTTTTTTTTTTTTTTTGGGACGTTTTGGTCTCGCATCACGATAATCACGCATGATTCCTCTTGTATCATGTCGATAGCTAGCTCACGAGTAGAATGCCAATGAAACAGAAGAAGTTGAAATTATTTCTGGAGGCGTTTGATAAGATGGTGCCCGTTCGTGTTTCTGCCACTCCGTTTTCTTTTTTGCTTCGATTGTGAGAGTCGTAGGAAGTGTTAAATGTGGTAACTCCGGACTTGTGGAAATTAAGAGTGAATATTCCCACTTCGTGATTGGATCATGACGGAAGCGAAGAGTTCGCCGATCGCTCTTCGACTCGTTAAGCGCTGAGAGTCGTGTGCACGCCCGATTAAGCTACGCCAAGCGTTGGCTGTGCCCCACTCCAACGGTTGCTGCTGCCTTCCTCGCCAGAGAATTGTTTAGCGATCATGCATCGCTCGGCCTCTTGTTTTTCTGCTGCTCCGTACCGCCGATCCCTTGTACCGGTAACGCAAAGCTCCACCAGGCGCCTAAGTATAGCCAAGCCAAGCATGCGGGCATGCGGCACAGCAAGGCGCTTCTGCCTGTGGCACAGTGGGGGCGGGCCACTGGACAACACGCTGATAGAATGTACATCACGGCACTCTTTGCGTTCGCTGTATGCCCGGCCCACAATCTCTCCTCCCACGTTTTTTCTTCTCTCTCTTTCTCGTATTTTTGCTTGCTCTTCTTACAACCATACACCAATAACCGGAAAAGGGTTCCCAGCTAAGGCCAGCACCGGCCCCGCATCATTCGAAACTACGTCCTGCCAAGCCATTAATCAACCATGCATGCGGACAATCACCAGCACGGGGACTATGCCAATGACTACCGGAGAGTCAGTCATGAAGCTCGCGACGGGGCAATAACGAATAATCAATACGACGCCTCTTGGTCGGAAGCCAGCAGTCGTGTGAGCAGCTTAGATTCGGGGAGCAGGCGGCGGGCGTCTCAGCCGCCGTACTCTGCAGTACCAGATGAGGAAGGAGAAGACGAGGGCCACCACGACGGCGTCGCGAGACAGCAGCAGCAACTAGACCTACCGAATGACAGCGGTGATAGTCCCAGGGCCACGAAGCCCGCGCCGTTTTCGGATCTCAGGCCACGAAATTCGGCGACAACGCTTGTGGGCAATAGCGATGGCAGCATTGCTGCTGCAGGCACGAAAGATGCATCGCCCAAGACCTCGTCTACGGGCGGAGGACCGACGTGGATGCCCTTCTACTTGCGGCGGCTGTTCTTGCTAGGATTCGCAGTCATGTTTATTCTAATGATAGTGGCGTTGGAGGTGCTGTACTTCTTCTCCCAGCGCGATGGCGGGCTCGCGACGGTCGAGGAGAGCTTGCATTACCTGTGGACGTATGGGCCGACGTTTGGTGGGTTTGTCCTCTAACTCCTGTTCTTGTTGTGATGAACTGACTTTTTCAGTGCTCACCATGGCTGCCGCACTGTGGGGGCAGGTGGAATACAGCGCAAAGCAGATCGCGCCGTGGTCGCTGATGAGCCGTGGTCAGACAGAACACGGCCTGCTATTGAACTACTTGACATCCTCGATGCCAGGGTCCCTGATTCGATCGCTGAGGAGACGGCACTTTGCAGTCAGCATCGGTATCTCCGGCTCGCTAGTACTGCGGCTTCTGATCATCTTTTCCACCGGCCTCCTTAGCTTGGAATACCGTTCCGTGGTCAGCAGCAGGGACTTTGTCTTTCAGGACGACTTCGACCTTTCCAAGTCGGTGGAATATACCAGGCTGAAAGCGGAAAAGTCCCGGCTGTTGAGCAACACTGTCAATTTTTGGGCAACACTGAACTATAACTTGTCCTATCCGCATGGCGCGACCTCGCAGCATGCTCTACAGTCGTTCGCACCTAGTGATAATGGTAGGTCGGAGGGCTCGCTGGCGCGTCTCCTTTCTGTGGCTGACAATGAATAGGTAATTATATCAACGTCACTGCTGATGTCACGGTGTTTGAGGCCTCGCTAGAAAACTGCGAGGCATTCAACTTCACCTATGACACTGGCAGTTCAACCGACACTTTTGGAATCTCCTTGTTCAGGGCAGCTCCGAAGCAGTTATGGAACGAACTGGAGCCATGGTGTTACGAAGAGCATACAACGTACGGCTTGAGCAAATCAGTGGCCGAAGGTCTCCTTCAAGAGTTCCAGAACATCACCCAACACATCTACAAGTGCACGAATTCGACGCCGATAGAGGAGCAGGAAGACCGCATTCTGATCACGCTAGATACCTGGCTCTCGCTGGACCAAGCAGAAACCTCGGGCATAATGTGCGAGCCCAAGTACTCGCTGACGCGGCGAACGGTCACAAACGGGACGGGGACTGCAGGGATTGAGGATAGCCTCAACGTGAGCTCGGCAGTTAAAGAGACGCTGGACCTGGGCAACAGACCATTCAACATCACCTCGAATATCGTCAAGAGCATGGAAGGCGAATGGTCTGAGGTTTTCACTCCTCAGGCGAACGTGTGGTACACCATGCTGAACACGTCGCAGCCACAGAGCAACCTGAAGGCTTTCAGGAACACCAGCCTGACCACTGAGCTTTCTCAACGCATGTTCCACGGCTACGCGGCTTACACCATCAAGAAAGACTTCATGGACACGTCGAACAAGACGGTGAACGGTACTGTCGCGTTTACTGAGAACCGTCTCTGTGTGCAGGAGCTTTCGTTGAGGCTCATGGAGGCCCTGCTTGTGCTGTTGGCACTTCTCAGCATAGCCTTGTGCTTTTTTCCTCCGGGGGGTTTCCATCGCGATCCCAGGTCTGTGGGCGCTCATGCTTTGATACTGGCAAGGAGCCCGGACCTCATCAAACTGCTAAGCGGTTACGGGGCTTCGTCGAAGCGGGCTCTAAGAGCACGTCTCTCCGGTTACACGGCCATCTTTCCACAGCAAAAGCCGGCGGAAGGTGCTGCAGTCGTTATCACGGCTCAAGGTGGCACAAAGACCGAAACGGATGACGTGGACGAGATGGAGCAGGATAAATGGTGGCATCCGCTTCCGGTCACATGGTGGTTCAGGGGCTCGCTCGTAGCGACTACGATAGGCATCATCGTCGCCCTTGAAGTGTTACTGCAAGCATCGGAAAAGCACAACGGGCTCGCGGATGTCGTGCTTGAAGGGTATCAGAAGTATGCTTGGACGCTCATTCCAACTCTGGTCATGGCCAACATCGGTCTGGCTTTCTCCCTGGTGGACTCCATCACAAGGGCTCTGCATCCGTTCCACCTGCTCCGAAGAGGCAGCGCCAGCTTCAAAGAAATGCTCTATGATCCGGCGGGCCAGGTTTCGCTCGTTGCAGCTGCACGCGCGGCGTGCAAGCGACACTTCGCCCTCTTGGCCATCCTGCTCACCGGCCTGCTGGCACCCATGTTGACAATCGTCACCAGCGGCTTGTACACGGCCGTTCCAGTGCCGTGGACGCACAATACGACGCTGCAGATGCAAGACTGGTTCAACATTGAGAACCACACCGTCTCGGCGCTCAACACGGTCGACGGCGACAGCGAAGAGGGGCGGGGGATTTTCCAATTGGTGCAATTCTCCAACCTGTCCTACCCGCAGTGGACGCACGGCGCGTACGCATTCTCCAGCTTCAGCGCCGACGAGCTGGCAGAAGGAGCCACGAGCGTGCGGGCGCGCCTGCCCGCCGTGCGGGCCAACCTGAACTGCAGCCTCCTGCACTACTACACGGACAGGAACTTCACTTACGACGTGGGCCGGTTCGCCTCGGACAAATACGTCTTCGTCCCTATTGATGCGCCCGCGGGCTGCCACACGGGACACTACAGCAGCAACAAGACGAGCCCGCGGCAGCTCTGGCTGTCGATCGATGCTCTCAACCAATGGGGCGGCCACTCAGACGGACCGTTCGTGGCGCTGCTGAAAGACGACTACCCCACGGCGTCGCTGGCCCTCGAAAAAGAGTACGTGTCGAGTCCGACGTCGATGAACGTCTGCGGCGACGGCCGCCAGCACCTTTTCTACGGCGCGGGCACGCTGAAGGGCGACATTTTTGGTGAACTGGCGCTGATGCACTGCATGCCCTACGTCGAAGGCCTCTTCGTCACTGCCAACCTGTCCCTGCCCCGTCTCGAGCTCGGCGCCGACGAGCAGGCACCGCTCGAGCCCGACGAAGACTCGGCCGTCTTCCTCTCCGCCTCGGCCAGCGCCACCGCCATCGGCCAGGAAGAGTTCGACACCTTCACCGCCGCCCTCATCAACGGCAGCACCCACGGCATCGGCGACCTGACCACCATCACTGGCCGCGCCAACGTCGACAGGTTCAGGCAGACGCTCGAGTCTCTGTACGCCGTCTACACCGCCCAGAACTTACACTTCAACTACCGCCAGGCCCTCGACCCCGCCACCAACTTGACTTCCTTCCTCTTCCCGCGGGCCAACTCGTC
This sequence comes from Lasiodiplodia gonubiensis, assembly GCA_009829795.1. Classification (NCBI taxonomy): domain Eukaryota; kingdom Fungi; phylum Ascomycota; class Dothideomycetes; order Botryosphaeriales; family Botryosphaeriaceae; genus Lasiodiplodia; species Lasiodiplodia gonubiensis. The sequence continues at coordinate 49,445 of RHKH01000040.1, read as the reverse complement.
CAACGCTCCTGGCACCATGGAGAAGTTCATCGTTCGCCGAGACGATGCGGTGCTGACGGACCAGCAAAGGCTACGGCTCAAGCAGAGCGCCATCTCGACCCGCATCTTGGAGGCCCTGATCGCCGCCATGGCCGTGTGTTTGGTCTTGGCCGCCGTGTTGGAGAGCATGACGCTGGGCGTGGGCGGCAGGGTCTTGCCCAAGGACCCGGGATCCGTGGCCGCCAAGATGACCTTGTTTGTCGAGGGAGAGGCGTGGAGGAGGGAGGTCCCGGTGGGAGCTGACATGTGGTCCGATCGGGTGCTGATGCGGAGAGGCATATTTGAAGGCTGGTTGTTTGGGTTGCGTTGGTGGGGTGGTGGGGAGGAAGGGGGGAGGAGGAGGTTTGGGGTTGATGTTGCGAGTACCGAGAAACCGTGACGAGCCGGTGAAAATGCATTTGATTTTTGTACAGGAGAGGAGAAGCCACCGTTTTTCTCTCTTCTTAATCGCCTCACAATACGAGACTATGCATAGTCTATACAGAAGTAATCTATATTTCATTGACCCATAGCTTGCAGGCTCGGTCGAATGATGCTGCATTGCCTGACCAGAATGAATTGGAACAGAGGATCGTGCTCGCACATGCGGAGAACGCTTTGGTGTTTGGCTTGGGTTCGGAGGCTGCTGCTCATCGTTGCCATCACTGCACCTCGATTTGATGAAACTAGGCCTCTCGCTGATCTTATCGGGTATCCCGCGTTATCGGGATTTTTGCATTCATCAACATCGGCTGCAATAGGAGCGGATCTTAGTCCTCCACGCTGAGGGTTGTTTTCATCAGAGGGCAGATATGGACTGCCGATCTTATGGCGTGTCCGCTTTAGCTTCTCAGCCGTTTACTACCTGTACCAGGTATCGGCAACCTTCCTCGCATCCTCGGGCGGCCTGCCGTCCTCACGGCTGGTTCGTCTTGGCGCAGGTGTGGCAGACCAACCTACGACCAGCACTGCCATACGGGCATGTCTTGCTCTCGCGCTGGTGCCGGTCGAATGTGAATTTCGTGCCGTACAGTTTGCCACAGCAGACTCCATAAGCGCCGCTCTTGCTGCTCGTACGCGTCGAACGGTGGTCAGACTGCCATGACGCAGGTGGTTGGTGCGGATGGTAGTGATTTGTGGCGGCCGAAGAGGAACGAGGAAGGCTCGCGTGCCGGGGTTGCTCGGGGTTGGAGCGGCCGGTGGAGGATGGTAGCGAGGGGAGGCTGATGTGGTGGTTCAACGCGGCAGCAGAGAAGGTCGGCTTGTGGTGGCTGCTGCTTCGTGGGACCGCAAGTTGGGAAGTGGGTGCAGAGCTCTGGCCGGAAACCGGATATAGACTTCGGTACGGCGGCGCCTGCTTCGGCGGCAGGACATCGGCACGGCCGTGATTGCTTTGGCGTGGTGGCTGATGTTGTTGGACTGATCTGGGATCAGCACTATGGTCATGATGGTGGCCAACAAAAGGAAGCCCGTACCATGAGGGTCAAAAGCGTTGGCATGGGCCTCTAGGATGCCGCCCTGAAAGTTCGCCGCGTACTGCTCAAGAGAGACACGATGGCTGTCGGCGTCGGCATGGGGTTGAAAGGGGAAAGGCATGGTTTCCTCAGGAGTTGACTATTCCAGGGCATGGGCCAAAGAACCCCCCGTGATATAGACTTTCGAGCTCTCTGTGGTGGTAAGGATATGGGAGTTATGCAACGTACCCTTGGATTATAAGCCCTCCGCTTCACGCCGCTGAGGCGCCCCACTGCAGCGCTTAGCTGTACTGTCCAACAAGAAGATGGGGGCGAAATTCGCCTCACAAGTGATAACCGTTAGTTGATTGGGTCAAAGCTCACCTACAACACTGGCTTGCTGTGCCTCACTCGCATCCGAGGTCGGGGCGATGCTCTACTAGGAGCATCGCCGCTGACTTGACCCGCAGTCGTAGAACGTGACCTCCTAGACAGCTCACGACGGAAGGTATCTTGTACGTACACGACGATCAGGCAACGCAACGAGATGCCTGCTCTCTAGACCATTTAATTCATGTCAGCCATGACACATCCGAGTAGCCTTACCTATCTATTCTGTAATGCAGTCCGTCTACAACACTACCTCTTCCGAACTCTTCTCACTAGATCCGATCTAAGAAACTGTACTAACACCCCTTCGCTTCAGCGTATCCTTCGCCGTCGTGACCTTCATTCCAATTCTGTGTTCACTTAGCCACCATCACGCTAGCTTTTCAAAAAGAAAGAGTAAACTTACCGTGCATCCAAGTCGTACGCCTCGCCCCACTTGGCCACCTTCTCGATCCAACTTCCACATTCCCTCAACCTCTCCTCCCCCTCCTTTCCGAGCCCATGCTCCCCTTTCTCCCGCTCCTCCCTCCTAACCTCCTCCCATAGACACGCGCCCATCTCATAGCACGCCGCAGGCAACGTCCAATTATCTTTATTCCCGCCCCTAAGCTGCACGGCATCAACGCACAGAACCTGCGTTAACAACACCTCCTTCGCCTCACCCACTCGGTCCAAATTCCTCAGCGCCGTGGCGCGTAGCAGGGAACGGATACAGCGTTCATCTAGCGGCTCTTCTCCTCCTTCGGCGGTCCGGTCCAGCGCTGCGAGCGAGAGCTCAAGATGGTTAGGTCGCATGCGCTTGTATCCGTTCCAGAAGTAAATGACCTCTTCTACGGGCGCGACGCCGATGGCGTCGACGACAGAAGAGGCGCCGAGTTCGGCTTGGCGCGCCTCCCACTTGACAAGCTTGCGGTTGACGAAGGTATCGAATGGGAGCTGGCGGGCCATGAAGCGCTTCTTGCCTGTATGCTTGGGCACAAGCTTCAGCAGACGCTCCGCTTCCTTCTTGCTCTCATCTGCCTTTGCCTTTTCGCCTTTGGCGAGCGCTTCGCGGTACAACTCGACGTGTGCGCACGCGGCGATGTAATAGTACAGGCCGTGGCTCCAGTTGTTCAACGAGACGCACCTCTGGAATGCAGACGCGCACTCGCGCAGGCGGTGCGCGTACATCAAGTCCAGCGACCGCTCGAACCAGTGCAGCGCCTCGACCTGCTTGAGCTGCGACTTGCCGGCACCGTCCATCAGCGCCAACGCCTCTTCGAGCTGGCGCGCGCTCGCCAGCATCCGGGCCTCCTCCAGCAGCCACAGGTGGCTCGACGGGTACCGCTGCCGCATGTCCGCCAGGAGGACCGCGCACCGCTCGCGCGGATACGCGCCTTGCTGGCCCGGGCCGGGGACGATGTCGCAGAAGCCGAGCATGCCGTTGTAGTACGACAGGATGATCAGTCCTGCGAGCCCGCCGTAGATGTTGTCGAACTTGGTCGCTTGCCAGAGCATGGCGAGCCCGCGGTCGCGGTCGCCCTTGAAGCCGACGATCTTGAGCAGCATGGCGAAGGCGGGCGGGATCATGGAGATGACAAGCATGAGGACGCCGAAGCACATGTTGGTGCCTGAGTGGATGAAGATGTCGGTGGGGTCATCACCGAAGAGGGAGGGGTCAGTCGACGGGTGGTCGGTAGCGAGGCGTAAGGACTTTACGTCGTCTGGTACTTTTTCCGCGGCAGCCGTGGAGGATGCTGTCGCAGCTTCGTACGATGGAGGAGCATCCAACTTCTTTTCATTAAGGTCAAGATGTCCCGTATAGACCGGAGGCGTCGGCACCCCCTCATGCTGCTCGTCAGCATCGAAGAACTCTTCAGTCTCCGAGAGCGGCGTGCTTCCCTCCCCGCCGTTCTGCTCTTCCACTTGCAACTTGCTCCTGCTTTCTGCTGCCGAAGCAGCCTGAGACCCAGCAGCTCCCTGCGGCGCCAAAACCCCAGCCTCAACCGCCTTGGCAACCGCCGCCGACTTCTCCGACTGCGACCCCAACGACACCTGCGAGCTCCCTGGCACGCTACTCTTGCCCAGATTCGCCTTCTCGGCCTCCATGATGGCGTCCAACGCTATGAACGCCTTCCGCATGTTGTAGAAGCCCTTTATGCTCTCTGTCAAGCTCTCGTTCAGCACGGCCACAATAGCACCCATCAGCTGCGCCTGCGCGATGCAGCTCGCAAACTCCGAACCGGCGGGGTAAATGGATGATCGAGGCGCATGGCGCTGGGCCTTGCGTAGATGTTCGGAAGCGCTGTTTTCTGCATCCTTGAGCGTTTCGGCGGCTGCAATCGTTCAGAGAAAGGCCAGAGAAATCGGCCCACCCTGTCAGTGAAATTGTTCCTTTCTCCAAATTTCGGCTCTCCTCCCGGGAGAGATAGGTAGGGGGCGCAGGGGATCAGAGGATACCTTCTTTCATGACTTCCTGCTCGAAGCCAAGGGTTGCCCTCATGAACGTGACGACACCTTTCCCTAGCTACATCCGCACAGCGCAGGAAGAAACGATTAGCTCAGCGTCCAACCGCGGACTCCGGCATCTTGCCATTCTACCCAGAAGGGAGTTTGCGCAGGCCGAGCCGGAGTATGCATGTGTGTGGTACCTTGTGAAAGGGCGACGCGCCGTCGCCAAGCAGCTTCTCCGCCGTACCGACGTCATCATTCATGATGTGAGAGACAGCTATATTCCCGCAACGCACGTAGAAAATCAGCGATTTGCTCGGAACCCACCGGATAAGGCTCGTCGGACGCTCGGAGGAAGGGCAATTGTGTTCTCGTCTCACGTACCGCGCATGGCAGCTTCCACTACAACAGAGTCGCGAGCGCGTCAGCATGGGTTGCATGGGAAAAGAACAATGGCGGTTGTTATAGTACGCTGCTGTGGCTCTTCCAGCGCATTCAGCGACTGGGTCGAGCCATGAAGCCTCGCTTTTGAGCCGAGCCAGGTGCCTAGAGGCATGATTGTGGCAGCGACAATGGCGGCGGCTGTGCTTCGGCCTTGGAAGAAGAGCGCAGCGTTCCGGTTTCGTTATTCGGATCTCTGGCGCAAGGTGGAAGCTTGCTCAAGGAGGAAGCAGAGCGATCGGCGGAGTGGCAGTCGGGATCAGGGCAGCAAAGACGGGCCAAGCGGGCGGCATGAATAAGGAGTAAGAAGCTGAAGGCGAGGTGGGGGAGGGGAATGGAGGGAGAGGGACAATTGACGGCATTGGACGGGGGCCAGGACAGCGAAGGGCGAAGCGGGACAGAGCGGCTCTGAGAGTCGGCAAGGCTGCTGCCTTAGCCTTGCAGCAGCATGAGATAAAACGTTACGGCGTACAGTAATAAGCCGCACCGGTCACGGTCGGTAGCAGTGCGGCGCGCAAGCATTCGATGACATCGCTGTCGTGCACTGACTCGAGCTGCCCGCCTTTGGGCGGTGGGTCTTGGCGCTGTGGCCGACAGCTCGCCGCAGCTGTGATCTCGACCAATCCATCCATCCATCACTGCTGCAACACCACTACCTCCTCCCCGCTGTATTGACCCGTCCTCCACCTCGACACCAAGACAGCCACTCACCTCAACCCGCGCAAGCCATCCACTACCCACAACCCCACTGGAACCACCTCATCCCACAACCTCCCATCATGTCCGCAGCAGCGCAAGGCGACATGAATACCAAGAAGGCTGTCGTCAGCGATACCGACAACGGCGCCGACAACAAGGATCAGCAGAAGCCCGCCGCAGCGCTGGAGGAGGACGACGAGTTCGAAGACTTCCCTGTTGAAGGTGAGTTGAGGGCGAAGCTACTCAGCAAGGAACGGCCGCCGCTTTTTCACAAGCTACTCACCCTTGCTCCCATCTTCTTGATGTGGATCACAACCACCACGGAGGTGGTGCTGCTGCCTATGCTTCTTGTCCCGCCGCACCATACGTATGGCGTAAGCCATGGGTGCAGACCCTCAGAGCTCCGCACAGCATCAAACAGAAGCCTCAGATCGAAAGCTAACTCCCTGGGGAATCAATAGACTGGGAACAAGAAGATACCGAGCTGCCCGCCGCAAACACGCATCTGTGGGAGGAGAGCTGGGACGACGATGACACGAGCGAGGACTTCTCTGCGCAGCTGAAGGAGGAGCTGAAGAAGGTCGAGGCGAAGCGCGGCTGATAGGGAGAGCCAAAAATAAAGGAAGACCGAATGAAATGAACGACGATCAGAGGGATCATCGCGTAATGAAAGATTACAAGCGTTTGACAAGGGACCAGGCATGGCGTCGAGTCGGGAGAACAATATCAGGCATTACCGTGTCATTTCCGACTTCTGTAATGGACGACAGTCCCTTGACGGTCTCACTTGCGAATCAGCCGTGCGGCCTCCGTCGCGAAAGACATTAGAAAATTATTTCAGTCACGACGCGGCAATCATCACAGTTCGGTGCTTATCAAAGTGCGAAGATATCTTATTGTCATCATTTACATTAAAGAAACTCATTTTCTCCGTCCCTCATCAGAGCCTGGACGTGCTCCCTTTATTTTATGCCATCCAGAATCAGAGCCGACTCAACCGGCACAAACATTCATTACAAAAATTCCATTTACTTACTCGACAGAGCAACAACACCGGGCAGGGCCTTGCCCTCGAGGAGCTCCAGGGAGGCACCACCGCCAGTCGAGACGTGGCTGAGCTTGTCCTCGACGCCGTACTTGGCGGCGACGGTGGCAGTGTCACCACCACCAATGATGACAATCTTGCCAGACTGGGCGGCGGCGACGGCCTTGTCCAGGGTGGCCTTGGTGCCGCTGGCAAACTTCTCGAACTCGAAGACACCAGCAGGGCCGTTCCAGAGGATGGTTTTGGCCTCGTCAATGGCCTCGTTGTAGAGCTTGACGGACTTCTCGCCGCAGTCGAGACCCATCCAGCCGTCGGGGATACCCTCAGCGTCGGTGGCGTAGCCGGTGTTGGCGTCCTTGTCGAACTTGTCGGCGGTGATGAAGTCGGTAGGCAGGACAAGCTTGACATTGTTCTTCTTGGCCTTCTCGACAAGGGCAGGGACGGTCTTCGCGCCGGCCTCATCAAAGAGGGAGTTGCCAATCTTCATGTTCTCAATCGTCTTCTTGAAGGTGAAAGCCATGCCACCACAGACAACGATGGTGTTGACCTTGTCAAGCAGGTTGTCAATCAGCTGGATCTTGTCCGAGACCTTAGCACCGCCAAGGATAGCGACGAAGGGGCGCTGGGGGTTCTCAAGAGCCTTGGCGAAGTACTCGAGCTCCTTCTTCATGAGGAAACCAGCAGCCTTCTGGGGGAGCTGGCAGCCGACCATGGAGCTGTGGGCACGGTGGGCGGTGCCGAAGGCGTCGTCTAGACCATCGTTAGCTGCGCAGCTCGGTAAGATTTACTTCGTTGGAGACTTACTGATGTAGACATCGCCGAGCTTGGTGAGGCCCTTGCGGAACTCCTCGACGGCGGCGGGGTCAGCCTTGACCTTCTTGCCATCAGCGTCCTTGGAGCTGCCCTCCTCCTCGGCGTGGAAGCGCAGGTTCTCCAGGAGGACGATCTGGCCGCCGGTGGCCTTGTTGACGGCTTCCTCGGCCTCGGCACCAACGCAGTCGCTGGTGAAGACGACGCTCTTACCGAGAAGCTTCTCGAGCTCGCCGACGACGGGCTTGAGGCTGTACTTCTCGTTCTTCTTGCCGTCGGGGCGGCCAAGGTGGGACATCAGGACGACAGCCTTGGCACCATTGTCGATAGCGTACTTGATGGTGGGGAGAGCACCGACGATACGCTGGTTGTTGGTGATCTTCTTCTCCGAGTCGAGGGGAACGTTGAAATCAACCTGTGAGGCGGGTTAGCGGCGAATCTCTGCTTGCATGCGAGCATACGTACGCGGATCAGGACGCGCTTGTCCTTGAGGTCGACGTCGGTAATGGAGAGCTTGCTGGAGAGCGACATGGTGGAGTTTGTGCTGTGTAGGTCTGCACGGCGTGTTAGCTGAGCCTGCGAGATCGAGAGCTGTAGTGCCTGGAGGTGCGTGCGTGCGCAATGCGATGGTGGCGCTGCGACGCAACGGCCCTGCAAGAGTCGCCCTCAGGCGTCCATGGAGGGGTAGCTGCGACGGCAGAGCGCGGCAAAGCTCGACGTCACGCTGCAGGCATTGGCAGGCAGCAGAGGGCAATGAGCAAAGACGAGTGCATGAGCGTACCTGGGTATCTCTGGGAAGGGTGCAGTGATGTTGGGAGTTGAAGGAGAAGAGGGCGGGCAGCTCAATGTTTTGTGCCTCGCGCGGCGGGGTCTTAAATGTGGTGGGGCAGGCCGAGCCCTAGGGTGACGTTTTGGCATTTGACATAGCACCACCAACCCGCCGCACAGGACACCAGAGGTCCGCCTCTCACGACTCTTCAGCCCAGGCACAGCATGATCTTTCGAGATAACACTAAGATCGGCTGACTGGACCCTCCCGCCCGTCTCACCCAAACTCCACCACGCCTCCCTCTACTAAAAAACACCGCACTCCTGCCGCGCTCCTGCCAGGCGGGCTCTGCCGAAATGCTGAGGCTGCTGAGATCTCCGTCACCACCCGACTCCTGCAGCTCCAACGCCGCATGCCCGGTAGCGTGATAGCCGACATCCCGACGACCGCCCTCTTTCAGCTGAGGACAAGAAAACAAAGCCCTCATCACCCTTATTTCGTATCTGCTTATCTTGATCCCACTCGATTCGCCCCCTTCCGCGTCACCCTGATGTCCTGCGTCGCCGATGCTAATATCCAAGGCTGCCGGTGGTGTTTCGCCCTGCCGTTCTATATTGTGCAACCGATCTCCGATGCTCCTTGCGGCGCCAACACCAGAAAGAAGTGGCCGGTAGCGGAAGTGGGTGGGCTATCACCTCATTCGGGCCGGTGAAACAGGCTGGTTTTGCAGCTGAGACGCCTCGTTCGGATTGTCCGCACACTTTGGCCTATGCGTCTGCACTTCAAACCGTGTCCCGAGGATCCCTTTTTTTTTCGTGGAGAAGGGCATGGGGATCATCGACGGCTGGCGCTCTTGCCTCGACAACCGGACAACCGGGGGGACCGATCACGTGTGAATGATCGCCCGTTCAGGATTGCGTCCCTAGGATTTGTAGGGTAAATCCTGGGCTATAAGTCGAGATCGCCGCAACAATTCGGCCATATCGGCCTGGGATGCTCCGGAAAATGTATAGGTAGATGAATTTCGAAGGTAGCCACTGACGCGAAAGACCAGTCACGGCAAAGAAATGGACTGCTTCCAGAACCCGAAATCTCCATTGTCGGCGCGGCAGTTCAGATACCCTTTCAGTAACCATTGCTACGGTCATTCCGCGACGAAGTTCAGTGAAACAAATAAGTACTGGCGACACCCGTGAAATCTCTGGTGAAACACGGTGACGGCCCCTCTCCTATACAATCTACCAACTCCCTTCTACCTTTCGGGTTTCTTGGTTTAGATGTAAGCCGAGGGCTGTTCGCAAGCGACTGATTCTTCAAGGCAACTCACCGGATCGTCAGGGACGATGACATAATTCTTCAAGAACTGCAATAACCATCGATCAACATGGTACCATCAACTCCGCTTTCGGGAAAGTGGGGCAAGGCAAATAAAAAGCAAAGCTCGAGGAACGACAAAGAAGAAGAGAAGGGTGCGGACTTACGCTTCCGTTCTCCAAGCATCCAACCTTGTAGCATTCAGTCGGGTTTGTCGCGCACAGTCCTTGACAGTAGATTTTCTTTGGCTCCGGGGCCGGGTGGGCGCTGGTGAATAGAGGAGAGGCAAGGAGAAGAGAGAGGAAGGAAAGGTAAGTGGTCTTCATTGTGTCTGTTGCTTTAATATGGTTGCACTGCTAGATTGATGGTTATTGTAGGGCAAAAAGCTTCATGCGCCAGACACTGAGAATTTATACAGCGCAACTAGGGTTATGTTCTTGTACCATGGGAGTCTAGGTTGCAAATTGTTGGGCCCTTGTCACATTTCCACGGAAACACTTTTTCCATCGGCTGTTGTACACTTATTTCTAAAACATTTGCAGGACGACATGACCAGGAAACGGCGTTATATTATCAGAACTATGGTATCGGTTGGGCTCGCAAACAACAACAAACAGAGGGAAAAAAGATCACAAGAGATAGGGAGATAAAACATCACAACATACCTCGCTCCAAAAACCTCACGGGCAGATCTACATGCCTAGCTCGCAAGAATTCGGCCACATTCTTCCCCAAAACGTCGTAAGTTCCCGAACAACTTACACCACGGTCAAGATGTTCATGTAGCAGGAAGTGAACGGCGCGCATGTTTGGTAATTCAAAGCGATCCTACATGGGAGAAGTAACAATCGCCCTTGGTTAGCGAGTGCCGTGTAAAAACAGAAAAGAGAAGGGAATGGGTATCAGTTTCTCCATCCCAAATTAACATGTTTCAGGGACAAGAGAAGAAGAAAAAAAAGGGCAAAAATAAGTAGGGTAAGTGGGGAGCACTCACGATCGGCTTTCCCTTGAACTCATCCGCTAGCAACTCCTCCATCTTTGCAACACTCAACAATCCCCTCAACCAGTCCCATTCGTCCTGGTGCCGGACCCAAAATCCAACGTTGCAATCACTGCCCTTGTCCCCGCTACGAGCGTGCACAAGCCAGCCCAGCGGACCGCGCACGGTCTTTCCAAATGCCGTCGCAGGATTCACGGCACTGCCGATGGTAGTAGGCTGACTAGGCTGCATTTTGTCCCAAACACGCGTCTGTGGTGGTGGGGGGATGTCAAGCGTCTCTCCACCGCGCCAGGGCAGGTGCAAGCGGTGCCGGATGTCTGCCTGCGGCAGCAATGTGACATAGTACTCGTGAATAGGTCGAGGGAAGGCCATGCGCAAGTCAAGGTGCGGCGTGGCGCCAGGATAGCCCTGCATGATGGGGTCGATGCAGGGACGGGCGAAGTGCTTGGGCGCAAGCGCCTCCGCCACGGACGCCTGCGCCAGCACGCGCATGTCGACCGTCGCTGCGGCTTGGCTAGTCGGGTTGTCGGGCGCGGTGCCGTGTAGGGTGAAGGTGAGCTTGGAGAGCCGCTGGATGCGCGTCGGGCCGAGCTGCTTGCGGATCTGCCGTTCCATCATGCGGGCCTTGGCCGCGATGTCCAGCCCGACCATGAACCAATGGAACTCGGCCTGGTAGCCGCCGTGCGCTGTCAGCCCGACTTTTGTGGTTGGAGGCGGTGGTGCGGACTTGACGCCATGCACGGCCACGCGATCGGTCGAGAGTTGTTCGAACCAGACGGAGTCGAGAATGGCAGTCACGTCGGAGTTGAAATACCATGGACCTTGGATTTCATAGAGTAGTTGGGAGGAGCATGTGTTGATGGAGACTTCACCGCCGGAACCTTGGCTCTTGGTGATGACGACCCCGCCTTCGGACGAGATCTCTGCAATGGGGTATCCGATGTCGTCCCAGCCTTTGTCTTCGAGAGACTTGAAGCCAGTGTAATTGCCGCCGCATACATAATTAGAGCACTCTATCAGGTGGCCAGCTACGAAGGCGTTGGCAAGCTGGTCGAGGTCGGTCCGCTTCCAATTATGCCACCAACACGCAGAGCCAATGATGGGAGACGCATCTGCTACTCTTCCGCAAATGACAATGTCTGCTGCCATCAGTATCATGATAGTGGGCTGGTCCGGGCAACGTACCTGCACCCTCCGCGAAAGCTGTCGCAATGCCGAGGCCTCCCAAATATGCCTGGGCATAGATAGGCTTGAACTTCCAATCCTTTAAGACTTCCCCGGTGTAGATGTTCTCAAACTGTGAGTACCCTGTGTCCATGGCTTTCTGAACTGCGGGTAAGACTTCATCGCCGGATATCCAGGCCACATTCAAATCCAACCCTTTGCTTTTTACCAGCTTCATGACTACTTGGCAAAGCTTCTCGGTGTCAGCAGCACCGGCATTGACAGCGACTTTGATTTTGTGCTTTGAAATGTCTAAGAGGGCTGGTTCAAGTGCCTCAAGGAAGCTAGCCTCGTAGGCATTGCCGGAATCTATATAATCATTAGCCGTTGAACTTTACTTAAAGATGTTAGGGCCATTGCACACCTGCCGTTTTTATGGAACCTTTGGTGGTCATATTAGCTTCCGACATCCAGTCACCGATGATGACGTCTACGGGGTCGTTCTGATGGTTGTCTGCGAAGAGGCGCATGGCATCGCGGCGGTCGGCACTCGAGCCGGAGCATCCTATCTTGGAGTGAGCGACAGGCCCGCAATTGAAGGGGGAACACAATACCTCCGATGCGAATTGGTCGTGTCTGGGGCATAGTGTCAAGGAAAAGGCAAGTTGTACGAGCAGTGTCGGCAACGGCAGGATGGCTGGAGAAGTGTGTGCAAATTAAAGGGAGAAGTACAACAGAAGACGCAGTCTCTGCGTCACCGGCATTCGATTCTTGCCGGCTCCCCGCTGCTACTGCAGGGTCCGAGGTTGGTGGCTTTTCTTACGTCTCTATGGGTAGAAGCTTGAGGGGTTGTAGCCGGGTACCGACGCGGCCGACCCGGAGTGCGGGGTGAGCCTCAAGCCACAGCAGCTGAAGCCTGTGACATAAGTCGTCAGCGCTATTTATATCACCCACGGAGAAGCGTCGCTTACGGTACATCTGAGATTGTAGAATGGTGTAGATGCTTAGTGATTTCCTGTAGTGGAAAATGCTAGTGATGCAATAGAGAGTATCACTTCGTGTCGCTAGCGTGGAGACTGCGGTGTCGGCCCCTTAGGAATGTACCATGGCACAACTCGGACGGATCGTTCGAAGTATCCAAAGGAACGCGAATGCGATACGAAAATGCCAGGACAAGTTTCAACTGCCTACTTGTGTTCCAGCACTACTCTGGATCAATCTTGGGTTACTGCGCCGCTCCGCCTGGTGCGATAGGTCAGGCTTACAGCATACTCGGCAATTAGCAAGTTTCTAGAACACAAAAATGAATTCACGCTAACCACCGACTGCAGGAGGAGGTGCAGCAACAGGGGTATCGCGGATGGGGCGCTGGCTGCGCATGACATCAGACACTGAAACTAGAGCCGCAGTGGGATAATTGGAAAGTGAAGGCGGCTGGGTAGCGTGGGTCAGAGGAGGCGAGATTTCCGCTGTCCAGGCTGTAAAGAGTGAAGTAGTCCTGACCGCATGGAAGGCAGCAGTGGTCATGTGATGTCGCGCCTAGCCTTAATCGCCACCGCGACGCGCTCGCGCCTCCCCCAAACTTTCTACGCGTCTCCTCACGACTCTGCCTCCTCTTTCGCGCAACAGACCAACAACTTGCGCCAGACTCCCGCTTTTTCATTTACCGGCCACAAAAAACAGTCTTTCTAGCGGTCTTGCGGATTCAAGTCGGTCAGCGCCACCATGAGCGCCGAAGAAGACCCCTCGCAGTCTGGCTACGACGACAGCATGGCAGGACCAGGTGCCCCCACGCCCTTGAGTGCTCTTGAGGTATGCTGTTGCCCTGTAAATTAGTGCCACTGCCCGGCTGTATATCTAATGGTTGGATCTAGGGTGTGAACGGCCTGACTGCACGCGACATCAAGCTCGTCGTTGACGGTGGCTACCACACGGTAGAGTCGGTGGCATACACGTAAGTCGTATGGACTTATTGCTCGAGTAGCAAATGCTGAAATATCACAGGCCTAAGCGCGTACTCGAGCAGATCAAGGGAATTTCGGAGCAGAAGGCAACCAAAATCTTGGCCGAGGGTAAGGACTCTGTCCTCCTATGAAGCGGGATTCGTCTGACAGGAAACAGCCGCTAAGCTGGTCCCTATGGGATTTACCACTGCAACGGAAATGCATCAAAGACGCAGCGAGCTGATCTCCATTACCACTGGCTCAAAGCAGCTCGATACTCTCCTCGCTGGTGGCATCGAGACTGGATCCATTACGGAAATATTCGGAGAATTCAGAACTGGAAAAAGTCAAATCTGCCACACCCTTGCCGTAACGTGCCAGCTTCCCTTCGATATGGGCGGTGGAGAAGGCAAGTGTCTGTACATTGACACGGAAGGCACTTTCCGGTATGTCCCCACCCGTCCCTTCGCGGTTTGGATTACTCACATGCTGTAGACCTGTTCGTTTGTTGGCGGTGGCAAACCGTTACGGACTATCGGGCGAAGAGGTCCTGGATAACGTTGCATACGCCCGTGCATACAACTCGGACCACCAGCTATCTCTTTTGCAGCAGGCTTCGCAGATGATGACAGAGACCCGTTTCTCGCTGCTCATTGTCGACTCAGCAACATCGCTGTACAGGACCGACTTTGCGGGCCGTGGGGAGCTTTCGGCACGCCAGGTCCATCTTGCCAAGTTCATGCGCACTTTGCAGCGCCTAGCCGACGAGTTTGGCATCGCTGTCGTCATCACAAACCAGGTCGTGGCGCAAGTTGATGGTGGCCCCAGTGCCATGTTCAACCCCGATCCGAAGAAGCCCATTGGCGGCAACATCATCGCGCATGCAAGCACAACGCGTCTCAGCTTGAAGAAAGGCCGCGGTGAGACTAGGTTATGCAAAATCTATGACAGCCCGTGTCTGCCTGAGAGTGACTGCATGTTCGCCATCAACGAGGACGGTATTGGCGATCCCAGTCCCAAGGACTTGGAGAAAGAGTAGAGAAGCTTTTCGACCGACGCTTATCATGGTACATTATCGTAACGAAGCGCAGCTGTAGAGCGCGGCGCAACAATATTTTTCTTGCTCTTTTTGGCTGGTTGCATGGATGGCGAAAGTACAGGGCATGTTTTCCGGGTGTTTGCTGAGCATGGGCGTCCGCGGCAGTCTGCTTAGATCTCTATGATCTATCCCCTCGAACACATTCGAATGAACAATATTCTTGCTGTAGAGCATAAGGTTGACAGTGGATAAATTCAGTATGTGTAACTGCTGTGGCTGGTGTTGTGGCGGGTGCACGCGCGCGATCGCCAGCGCTGAATCCCTGTCGTGTTCAGGCGTGTCGAAGCTCAAGTTTGAGCTCGCAAAGCTGCTCCGCCCGACAACACCGCGTCCGCCCATTGCGCCCCTCCGCGAACACCGCCTCGACCTTCAAGCGTCCGATCCGCGCTGGATGGCGCAGCGATGGCTACCTCTACCGCCCCTCTCCTCTACCGGGAGACGCGCCTGAATCTCGATCCGCCCTACGCAGGCTCTACCATTGGCGTCACGCTCCCGCCTCACAGCACCTCCGCTTTCTTGTCGCGCCCCAAGGGCAAGCGCATTATTGTCGAAGAAGGCAACACCAGCTCTGATGAGACGTCCTTCGCTCGTCGCCACCTCGCGGCAAATGACGCCTCCATCTTCTTCCGGCGCAAACATCCATACCCGCGGACTTTCTTGTGGAGGATTCTGGATGACCGTAAGGTCCTGGAGCTGCGTTCGGTAGATCTGACCGTCGATCGCCACCACAAAGGCGAGGCCATTTTGACACTGTTGCTGAGCTTCCCCAATGCCATCCGCCCGTTTGGCGTTGCTCTGGCCGAGCGCGAAGATCGCGACGCGCTCAACGTCTTTGTCTTGACTACTGCCAACGAGCTCTACACGCTCGATTTACACAAGGATTTCTTCATTCGCCCCGCCGCTACCGAAATCGATGTCGACGTCTGGTGCAAGACGTGCATTCCCTCCGCGTTCAGCTTCCGTTACCCGTACCGCATAGTCGCCAGCAGCGCGCTCGAGCTGTTGGTCTCACTACACGACGGAGGTCTGCTCCGATTAAATAGAACTGCCGCATCGGACGGTATGTTTGCAATGGACTAATAATTAACTTATGCGAACATAATAATGACAAGAATTGCAGGCTCCTCCTGGCGCGAGACTTTCTTTTCCGAAGGTGGCTGGGGCTCCGCTTTCAAGAGTTTGATTCCATGGAAAGGCCATAACACCGTCCGTTTCGGCACTCTTGATCTCGAGGCATCGACCGCGGCCGCCATAGCCCTATCTCCGGACGAAAAGCACATCTTCACGGTCTCTCTGAACCATATCCTGAAGGCGTGGAATCTGGAAACTGGAAAAGTCGGCGTGCAAACGGATTTGCTTGGCGAGAATGACAGGGACCCTCAAAAACTGGCTCAGTTCTTCATTGGGGCAGAGCAGCCAAAGTTGATGGAGATCCTGGAGGTTCAGGCCCCACAGGATGGTGATGAATATTTTGTCGTCACCTACTCGCCGAAGCGCCATCAATTCAAGTTTTGGGGTGTTAGGGACGCTGACGATGTGGAGTTCGGCATCCACGACGTTCAATCAGACTTCGTGTTCGTTCCGCCGGTCGATGAGCTCATGAATACTACCGTCTGGAACATGGAAGAGTTTCATTTCAAAGCTCGGCCCGGCTGGAGAAGCTCCGAACTCTGGATCCGTGTCAGGTCAGGCCCCAGGTGCATGGTCTTCACGCTAAAATTCGACCTCTATGACTCGGCCGAGCAACTTGGCGACATCTGGAGGAACAATTGGGTGGCTGTAGACTCCGGCTCGCTCACGGTGGAGGCTCTGAAGGCGTCGCCCGCATACCCGATCGAGCCGAACCTCGAAGACCCATCGATCCACTCGCAAAACGTTTCCGAGCAGTGGATCGATTTCTTGTTTTACCCCGGTCGCTTCACGAGCGCGACGCTCGAAACTGCTCTGTGCGTCTACCGGCGTGGCCTTGGCGACTCTGCCACTCGTACACTCGTATTGAGCTCCAGTGCCAAGGCACCGATCAAAGACCAGATCTCAGCCGCGGTCGCCGCGAAGGTTCCCACCAGGCAGCTTCCAGATGGTCAGATCGATTTCGATCAGTATGAGGTCGACATGGCCGGACAGTGGCAGGTGTTCTATGGCGTAATTAAGGACTTGCACAAGCGCCGGGGCGAGCCTGTCGCATTAGCCCTCGACGTTGAGGATGATCTCCCCTGGCTGCTACTGTCAGACTATGCAACGCCAGTCAGGGCGTGTAGCGAGGTCGAGATACTACGGTTGAACGATGAAACGCTTGCCTCTCTCGAAGAGCCCGCATTCTCGAGGCCGCTCTTCAAGGCCCTGAAGGACGACTTATCGATAGATGTCGCCAAGCTTCTCACTGCTGCTGCTTCCTTCCGTAATTCATTCGTCGCTTCATTCCGGGATCAGCTGGCGCTCGCCGTCAAGCGTGAGGTCTGCCAAGAAGATTCGTTCTCGATTCCTGATCGTATGAAGGCTTTTGAAGCTTGCTGTGGTCTCTGCGAGCAGGTCACCGACGAGGATTTCGAGAAGCTTGAGTCACTGCTCGATGACCTTGGTGGTTTCGCTGGCGTAACCCAAGAGCTTGTGTTGGCGGCGTTGGAAAGGTTAGTGGAGGATGAGCGAGGCCACCATCACCAACAAGCCATCACTGGTTATGGTGCAAAGTCTCTGATTAGAGGCGCTCAGGAAATTTTGAGCCTCACGCATGAGATTCTCCTCGACCTCCTGGTGCTCATCGTTTTCATGAGCCAAGAACTCGAAGCTCAAGAGACACCCTCACTCCAGCCTACCGATATCTACCCTGACATCATCGAGAGGCTGAAGGGCATCACCATCTCCAAGTGGCTAGTAGCCGCGGTGCGAGCTGACCCGAAGCCTCGGCCACGACGAAGCTCTGTTGGGGAGCCCAACTCAGCCGAGAACCCTGTGATCAAGTCGACGGCAGTAGTGACATTGTTTGAGAGCCTTTTCATCGGCGACTGGGCAGAGCTCAAGACGCCTTCAGCACCCACGTCGGAGCTCATCACTTACTGGTGTCGCTCATGGTCGTTTGGCCTTCCTCTGCCGGAAAATTGGGAGTTCGTGGGTGCTGGGGTTCTGAGCAACCTGCTCAAGTACGGCAACCTGGACTTGGCTACCGACTTTTTGCCGTTCGTTCCAAACAGCATCTGGGGAACCTACCTCAAAGGACGCTATTACCTTGCGGTCGGCGACTTCAAGCTAGCCAGCACATATCTCAACAGAGTCAGCTTTGGATGTGGTAAGCCGCGATTTCACATTGTTGTGAGAGAATTAACCCTGATTGACGTGTAGCGAAAGGGTTCTTCGACATCTTCAACACCGACCTCTACAATTTCCTCAGCCCTAACGAGAAAGAATACTTCCACGAGGGCCTGTCAAGGTTTTGCCAGCATGCCATGTACCTGTTCGAGAAGGCAAAGGCACACGCCTACGTCATCCAATGGGCCGAGGCGGCGCTGTTTGCGGTTCAAACCGAGGACCATGAGCAGGTGCGTATGAAGCGGTCGAGGGGTTTGGGGAGATGCTGATGATTGGCCAGACCAAGATGCTCAAGCAGGAAGTGCTGTCGAGGCTCTTCCAGGCTTGCGTGCAATCTTCAAATTTCCGCGAGGCGTACGGCGCCCTATCCCGGTATCCGGATAACAGCCTGTGAGTTCAGCAACGATCTACCTGATACACATTCAATTTTCTGACACGTGATGCGTAGCCGAAGATCGGCCCTGGCGACGCTGGTCAAGACGATGATCAACCAGAACCAGATGCCCCTGCTCATCACCTTCCCCTTCACCAGGCAGCTCGAGGATGTGGATGCGATTCTCGCTGGACTGTGCAGAGAGACGGTCAGCGTGAGCAGCGGGCCGGCCTTCCACCGGCTGCTGTACGCCTTCCGCATCGCCAAAAATAATTACCGGGGGGCGGCGCAGATCTTGTATGATCTTATTACGCGGCTAAAATCATCATCTGCGGCGCTACAAGACCCCAAGGACGAGAGCATCACGCAGGCGTACCTGACGCTCATCAACACGCTCAGTCTGGTGACGGAGCAGGACCAGTACCTGCTGGTGGGGCAACGCGAGGGCGAAGGCGTGCCGGAGGGCAAGGCGGCGCCGAGGAGGCTGGTGACCCTGGAGGATTTGCGCAGGGAGTACCAAGCCGAGCTGGACCGTGTTGCGGCTATGGAGACGGGCCGTTTCGCGTTCAGTGCAGGCGGCGGCGACGAGATGGACGTGCTATGACTGAGGGGTTAAATAAAGGAGAAAAGCAATAGAGCACGGGAAGCGGGGACCTGAGCATTGATGTGAGGGGCACTAATGGCAAAAAAGACACTGGGCGTGAGGTTTCACGGGAAGGTTCTCAATAGCGAGGAGTTATACGGGGTGGCATGGCCGATCGGGGAATTCTATTTTTGTCGCTGAACACACCGCTCTGACTGGGCCGGTGGGACTGTTTTGCCTGAGGCCAGCGGGAAGTTGCCGTCTTGGGGAATGGGCTTGGGGTTGATAGCGTCTCCTGTGTGACGAGATTGCTATCTCGCTATCTCGGCAAGCTGAGTGGGCGAAACACTACGCAAATCCCCTGGAGGCGGGCAGCCGGCGCGGGCCCAATTTGGCATTGCGTCAGAGCAGAGCTTGCGACCCAATCCCTGAAGGATTTGGACGGATCCACAGCCACGTTCCTCGTGTTGCTGTGTCGCGCCGCCTTGCTCGCCCACGCCCTCGATCTCGTCGCGCGCCCGTGGCCTGAGGCCAATGATGGCTTCTGCCTTTCCGCTCACTTCGACGCTCTCTTCCAATCACTCTCTGCAGATGCCGCTGCGGCCGTCCACCACGCAGCCAGGAACCCTCTCCACGCCTCCACCGCTGCCACCGCCGTCACATCTGCTGTTTCTCCACAGGCGCGACACCCAATACTTGCTCCGCTCGCGCCGGCACGAAACCAGCAAGCCTCCAGACACCACGCGCGCGAGGACGTCGCTTTTCCGTTCCTTATCTTCTGCCCCAGCCTCTGCTGTTTCGCCCACGTCTGGGAACACGCAGCCGCCCTCCGCTCGCTCTGCATCTTCTTTTGCCTCTCCTTCATCTGCACCTCCTCCCTCTTCTTCCCCACCCGTTTCTAATAATAATGCTCCTGTCACCACCACTGAACACGCATCACCAACGCACGTCTCCCCATCTGCGCCCATTACTGCTTCCGGCTGCCCTTCAGCCTCATCCTTCGAGCCTGAGCATAAGCCCGACCGCCACATCAGCCCCCACCAACATCGCACCAGCTCCACAACAGCCTTGACGCATTGTTCCGCGCGCCAGTCGCAGGTCCAGCAAGCGCGGCAGCCTGACGCGCAGCCAGCCGCGCACGCGCCCACGACGCAAGCCACGGCGTGCAGCCGCTTACAGGAACCGCGAGGAAACCAACAAAAGTCCTCTTGGTCGCACGGCTTCGTAATGGCACAAAAAAACCGTTCGACCTCTTCGCTTCTCGAGAGGCGAGGCTCCATCATGGGCGCAAGGAATTTGTTTTCGTCTTCATCATCTGGTGCCGTTGGCGCCGCCGAAGTGGAGCATTTGCAACGGCCGCGGACGAGTGCCGGCGCTGCCGAGGCTAGTCCGACAAAGAGCAGGTTCTCGAGACTGCGGTACAGACGGAATCGCGAGAAGACGACGACGGAACCTGACGTTGCTGAGCAACAGCAGCAGCGACGGCAAACCACGTTGGAACAGCTCCCTGAGGGAGCTTTTTTGGAACTCGACGACGATGCCGCCGAGTCGGAGAGCAGGCCGTCGACTTCTAGCAGCGTGAAGAGCAGTGGCGGATGGAGTTGGTCGATGAGGAGCAGGAGGAGTAGTGTCGGCTTGAGGGAAAGGTGGAGAGCAAGGTACGTCTGTTATTTCCTATTTTGGCATTTGCTGGTGATCTCTCGGAGAATTTATGTGTGGCGCGGGTGTAACTTATCACTTCTCAAGGCTCAGTTGACTGACGTCGCTTCGTAGCAGCATCTCCTCCTCGTCCTCATCCCTCTCCTCTGCATCATCCTACATCTCCTCATCTTCGTCATCCACATCCAGCACTTGGTCCTCCCTCGAATCTACACCACGCGCCTCCATCGCCTCCTCCCGCACTTCCTACTCCAGTGACGATGAAGACATCCGTCCCCAAAAGGAAATCACGGGGACGACCCGCCCCACCAAAACCGTCCGAGCATACGTTTGCCGCCATTTCGTCTCGATACCCATTCCCGAGGAGGAGCCAGATGCCGCATCCACAGCAGATCAAGACATCGAGAACAACCAGCAGCCACAGCAACCGCAACCGCTTCCAACGCCCTCGCCGGACGAGAACGAGGGATGCATGACCGACCCAATGGCCGACGCCTTTGATTTGGACGCACATCTTCCACCACCCCACATCCTCCGACCCTGGGCCGAGCCCACCCCTCCTCCCACCCCTCCGCTGCAGCCAAAACAGCTACAGCTGCCAACCGAACATCTTTCGGTCCCACAAAGCCCACCGCCAGCACAGGGCGTGCCGACCTTCATCCTAACCCCCGCATCGCCAATTCAACCTTCTAGCACTTCTCCATTCTCCTCGTCCCCGCCATCTGCCGCTATTGCTCGCCGCTCCTTCTCTGCACCCGTTACTGCGAACCCGAGCACCGTCCCGACGACCGGCCTCCGCCGAAGATCGACATCGAATGAATCGGACGCTTCATCTTCTCGCCAGAAAGTCGAAAAGGGCACCCCAGCGCACTGCCCGACGTGTGTGCGGCTGCAGGAGTCAATGGTGCACATGCGCAAGGTCGCAGGCATCTACGGGCCACGGCACAGCTTGACCGTTGCGGCGGCGAAGAATGCGCGCGCAGCGAGGGTGGCGTGGGCAGAGGCGCAGTGGGAGGCTAGTTGTGCTGATGATGGGCCCGACGACGCCGCTGTCAAGTCGAGGAAAGAGGGCCTTACTGCCGAGCAAGGGAAGAAAAAGACCGTCAGCATCCAACCAGGCGCCACGTTTTTCGTCGATCGTGAGCCGTTCGTCCAAGGCCCGCCCAGCACTTCAGCAGGAGACGATGCGGAAGAAGAGGAGGCGGTCGACATCGAGGCACAGCTTCAGCGCGAAATGATCATCGGACAGCGATTGTGGGGCCCGCTCGGGGAGCGAGGCCGGAAGCAGCGCGACTTCAAGCGGTCATTGAGCGAGTCGTACGTGCCCGGTCGGTGGGCGGTCGCCGCTGGAAACGAGTGGCTGGATACCAGCGGCCGGACGCAGACGTACGAGGAGTTCTGGGAGGGCAAGGCGAAGGGCAAGGACGGCGGAAGCGTGCTCTTAGGCGGGAAAGTCATCAGGGGCGTGCTGGGGAAGATGGTCCCCGGCGCAGGCCACGCGAAGAGGGAAAGGGAGAGAGCAGAGAGGTTAGAGAGAGGGATAGGTCTGGATGTCGATTGATCTGATCATTTGACCTTCTTGTTCATATGATTTTTCCGCACGCGCAACCCTTCAATCTGGCTTAAGAAGGGTTGTGGTGCATGCATTTCACGGCGCA
>RHKH01000040.1:0-16121 GCA_009829795.1 Lasiodiplodia gonubiensis | reverse complement strand
GTGCAAAAAAAAAAAAAAAAAAAGGCTGCGGAAGTGAACATTGAGCCGTAGTTCCTGTGAGGAAGTCGCACGTGGTCAAAGGGTTTATTTGATTTGCGTTTTCATCCGGCATAGGCGAGAGCGGGTACTTAATAGTGTCACGTCATGTCCTCGCTTTGTCCGGAGCGAGAACGCCCGTTGGCTGCCCAGACGGTAATTTGGGGAGGGGAAAAGCCCGATGTGGAACTGTTGTCCGTATTGTCTTTAGACAAGTTCCTCGACTCGTTTTCACATGTGAAGCCGAAGCGCGATGTCACTCCGCTGCAACCACACAGGATAGGACAACTTACGTTGACGCCCACGTTGATACTCTGGGATGAGGCGCACCAGACTGGTAGGCACCCATGCTAGTTCATTTGTGTGGAAAGAAGGACTGTTCGAATTTGTTCAGTGGTTTACGTAGTAAAAGCTGATCTCTTAGGAATTTCCCCCACCTGCATGTCACCTCATGGTTACGTGGACTTCTTTCCTTCTCTTCTTACCGAAGCTCGCCCACGATTGCTACCCCGGAACAAGGCACGAACTTGGTAAGACTTACCTCCCGTCCGGTGGAGTCCCACCCGGTAAACGAGAAGTCATGTTCGAAGGGGAGAGGCAAAGCAGCGAAGCCGAAGAAGGCTATGGCCTGAAGAAAGCGAGATTATTACCTACATGCGAACGTAAATGAGAGAAAGATGCGAGAGCGGTCTTCCAGTGTCATTATTTTTGCATTTCGTTATGTGTATGAGACAGTCTAGATGAACGAAGTCGATGACGAGGACAAGTAGCCCGGCATGGACTCTATCCGCTTCATGTGCATTTTGTTTCTCGCCAGTCTCGTATGATGGGATCAAATCTCTCTTCTCCCTTATTTTTTATAAGCTGTATACGAGCCAAGAAAAGGAATCCAATTTGAGTCTTTCACCATCTCGGAATAGCACCTGGATGGGGTGCTGAAAGAAGGGTAGTAGACCACCCACGGGCGATACGACGGGAAGTGCCGTGTAGCCTAAAGTAATTATGATTGTGCGGGCAGAGAGATGTGGAAAGAGTGCGTGCGCGAAGCAATTCCGGAGGCTCGTCCGGCCCTCATGCCGAAACGTTGCTGGTGAGCAGCAAATACGCAGATGACTCTCTTGATGCCTGACGGGGTAGTCATCTCGGGAAGGAGTCGAAGGATCACAAAGATGGTTAAGCAAAGAGCTGAAGACGGACGTGAAAGAGGCTGCGCCTGTTTTACACGATTGTTACACCCGATGTGCTGAGAGATGGCGGGACGGAACCATCGCTCGATGAGGCTTTACCGCTAGGGGGCTGATTGGTCCGGACTCGTTGGACGGCAGGAACGGATGGGGACGAGACAGGGCCGGACAACAGGCCATGACGGACTGACGTCGGATGACATGTGGTGGAGAAACACCAGAGTTCTGCCTCAGGCACTATCGGCAGTCGCTGCAGTGACACGCGCGTCTCCGTTGCCACTGATCGGCGCAGGAGCCGATGGAGGAAGCTAGCAAGGCAACTGAGCAAGAAGTAAACAAACCGGTAGCAACGCACAAGCGCGACTAGCGGGGCCTAGACCTTGCGATTTACGAGAAAAGGGACCGAAAGGGTCTTCCCTCCCGCCATCCGAAGCGCGGCGCTAGAATAGCACTCTTCGTCGATCTGCTTTGGGTTGTGGTGGTGGTTGGCTTTCTCCAGGAAAACGCAAACCAAGGAGGAGCTTGCTGGCCGCCACTCCGCGGAGCCGCGCACTGGTCGCGCCCATATTGACCGCGTATCGCATCGGGCATCGAAAGAGCAACAACCTGTTTGCTCGCCTATGACACCATCCCAACCCTCCCTCCGCTCGCGCGCGTTTAGGTTGTCGGCGCGGCGCCACGGGCGAAAAGAAGGAACGAAGCCGTCACAGGCGCACTGAATGCCACACGTTCTTCGTCACCAGCGACTTTCTGGCGCGCTCGCTCACCCCCGTCCAGCGCGTAGTCCAACAGCGTGAGGCTGGCTTGCGGGCCCGACTGCTTCAGCCCTGCGCAACTGTCGACATCACAGACCCACTTGCAGTGCGTCGCCGAAACCTTATTTCGCAACCTCGACCGAAGCGCTCCGGCAGATCGTGGGCAGCAAGCAGTCAGGCCGGCCACAAGTACAGTACCCACCAAATCTTGCTGAAACATGCTGCGGGAGCGCGCGCCTAAGCGTGCGGCTGACTTGAGGATTGTGCGCCTCACACCTGCTGCGCGCGTGTATGTGTGAGGTAGAGGGAGAATAGAGATGGCAGCCAGGCGTGTCAGCCGCAGCCCGCGCCGTCTCGCGAGCGGGAAGGCTGTTCCCCGTCGATCACGACTGATCCTCTGCTGGGCATGAATGCCTTCGCGTAGAGTGGCGCAGGAGTCCGGAGGTCCATGTGTTAGTCTGGGGTCCGCAGTCTTCTTGAGGTTCTCTCGTGTGTATTCGCAGCAGACGAAACGTGAGGCGCTAAGAAATCTACGGGCACCGGCTAGCCGGTATCAGCTCAAAGCAGGTACTGCTTTTCCGGCTCGCGCAGCTTGCTTTCGTGTTGCTTTTTTTCGCGGGCCGGTCCCAGATTGGTCGGGCGGTGCATGAAGGAATCAAGGGTGGGATGGACTCTACCAGGCACGCCCCCCGTGCTTAATCGACAGGAGAGGCCAAAAAAAGGAGGTAAGCTGGGTGCGGACGTTTTCCATCGTCCAACGGTCCGCCAGGCGCGAGAATGGGTCCAACGGGCTGATCCCGCGTTTATCAGCGGATCTCATTCAGCTCTGACGTGGGATTGCAACGTTGGAATGGAGTTGATCGGGGGCTGAAGTGCGACGGGGGGGTGTGTGCCACTCACAGCCGAGCTGGGCGGGTGGAGGGATAAGAAGTAGTGGGAAGTGCAAGTCGGAACGAAGCCTCGGCGGGAGGATGAAGGTAATTCTGAGACCGGGGAAGTCGCTCGTACTCTGCCTCGTCCGAGATTGCAGGTTCGACGTGCGCCTCTTCGCCAATCATGCGCGCTGCAATTTCGCCGGCCTCCTGGAAAAAGCACAAAGGTGTTGAAGAGCAGCACCGTTTCGCATTCCCGGGGGAGGCTGTTTTTAGCACGGGTCACGACTTTCAAGACGTCGGGCAGCAAGCCAGCCAATCCAGAGGACGAGGTGGTGGTCTTGGGCAACGGCGGCGGGGGATGCGCCCAGCACATGCAGGCGGCCGCGGATCGACGATGGCTTTCCCCCAGCCCGGGACCAGGCTGCGCGGGAAGCCATGGTTATAGGTGAAGGCGCAGGATCTCGCCGGCGCGCCAGTTCACGTCACTCTGCCTGTTGTTGCGGGCGGCGGGCGGCCTGTGTCGTGCGTGTCCACGAGCAGATGCGGGAGGCCTCCGCAGCCGGCGTGGCACAAGCACGAGGAGCAGCCGTTGCCCAACTCGCTCGAAATGAAGAGCTAATTCGGAGCCGTTGTGCCGCGGCGCACCATCTGGCAGGCGGGGGCCTGTTCGCCAATGGCGCCGCACGACACACAGAGATGCTCAGGCACTCACCTCGCCTTGTGCGCCGCTAGTGCTCATTTCCCACTGGCGCAAAAAGGAGTCGCGCTGCCCCCCTGCGGCCTTCCCTGCACAACGTGGCTTCCCGTGAAGGGTGCGTTTGCAGCGCGCCCACCGCTTGGCTGCGATTAGCTAAGGCGGGCGGCGGGCAGCGCAGCGCGGCGGCGTGGGCGCCGGGGAGCGGTTGCATAACGCGCCCAAAACTGGAATCATCACATTTCAATAGTGCTGCGATGCCGCGCACGTACGGGACCAGCCGGCCGGCGGGCCCCCGGCTCGTGAAGTGACCCACGACTCGCCGGGCCAGGCGCAATTTCTCGTCGCCCTCGCTGCGCAGGGCCATCTCCAGCTCCCGCTCATGCGCCCGGACACAAGCCGCTCACCGATCGCCTGCCCCCCGAGCTGCAAGTCACTCCCTCCCAGCCTTCCCGGCGCGCGCGCTGCCTCACCGCTCCGCTAAGTCGTGAGCAAGCAGCGTTGGCCGGCCAGCTCACCTCCGCCATCCTGCCCGCCCCAGGCCTCGCGTGCGCGCGTGCGCCAGCACCTCCCGCCGCCGCTGCCTCAACGCGCCTCCAGCAATCTCTCGTCGCGGTGGGGCCCTGGAGCACTGTGCCTATCTCAAACTCACCCGAGATTATCGGCGTCAGTGTCCGCTTTCCAGAAAGCCCGTCGAAACAGTCAGGCCTGCCCCTCCAGGCTCACGGGCGTAAACACGCCAGCGCCCGCTCGGCGTGACTCAGGCCGCGCCTGGTGAAAATCACCGAGCGCTCCTTTTGTGAAGATCTCCTCAAATTCCCATCACGCTCCAGCGTGCACCGGCCACCGCGCACGCTAGAAGCAGGGCGTTGCTCCTTTTGATCGATTAAAACGAACCGACCCTCCGGCACGCCTCCCGCCTACCGTGGTCCTGGACTGTCTCCACGTTAGCCTGCAAGCCCTTTTCTAAACAGCTGCCGCACTTTTCTCTCTCACCCTCTTCTGGACCCTGATTCTCTCCTTCTACCACGCCGTCTAACTCGCGGGGCCACTGTCTCTCCCGCCCACACCAATCGCTCAATCCGCCCGACCCGCCGCCCAATTGTCCCGCCCGCATGCAATGAGCACGGCAACCTTATAGCCCTCCAACCTCTACCATCGTTATCCTTGGCAGCGTCGAGTTGGTGAGTTGGCACGCCCCGACGCGCCACTCGCGCCCCTGTGTTGACCATGGCAGCGCCCCTCCTCCCCCCCTCCTCCTCCTCCTTCTCCAATCCCGCTCCTCGCAAGCTGCCGTCTGTGCCTGTCACCAGCGTCGCAATGACGGTTGCTTACGACTCTTCGTTCCGGGGTTGGTCCTCGGGCTCTCACGGAGCTGTCTGCTTGGAAGACAAGTTCGAGGTCCTGAAGGATGTCGGTGACGGAAGCTTTGGCAGCGTCTCGCTGGCACGCGTGCGGAGCGCCGGCGCTCACATCGCACGGCGAGGCACCTTGGTACGACCTCCAGTCCGCACTCACCCGTCAGCCCGCAAGCTGACCGCCTGCAGGTTGCCATCAAGACGATGAAGAAGACGTTCGACAACTTCAACCAATGTCTGGAGCTGAGAGAAGTCATTTTCCTGCGATCATTACCCAACCACCCGCACCTTGTGCCCGCGCTCGACATCTTCCTGGATCCCATGAGCAAGAAGCTGCACATTGCCATGGAGTACATGGACGGCAACCTCTACCAGCTCATGAAGGCGCGCGATCACAAGCGCCTGGACTGCTCCACCGTCAAGAGCATCCTCTTCCAGATCATCTCGGGCCTCGAGCACATCCACGAGAACAACTTCTTCCACCGCGACATCAAGCCCGAGAACATCCTCGTCTCGACATCTGCCCCCGACACAGGCAACGCATTCAAGAGATATTCCGCTCTCGTCACTCCTCCCTCCACTCCTCCTTCCTACACCATCAAGATCGCCGATTTCGGTCTCGCCAGAGAAACCCACTCCAAGCTCCCCTACACCACCTACGTCTCGACGCGTTGGTACAGAGCACCCGAGGTTCTCCTTCGTGCCGGCGAATACTCTGCCCCTGTTGACATCTGGGCCGTTGGTGCCATGGCCGTGGAGATCGCAACCCTCAAGCCCCTCTTCCCCGGCGGCAACGAGGTCGACCAGGTCTGGAGGGTGTGCGAGATCATGGGCAGCCCTGGCAGCTGGGTCAACAAGCACGGCGCCAAGGTTGGCGGTGGCGAGTGGAAGGACGGCATCAGGCTGGCCCAGAAGCTGGGCTTCTCGTTCCCCAAGGTAATTCCGACTGGTGTTGCGCGCTGAAGCGAAGCTGACTGTGTTGCAGATGGCACCTCACGCCATGGATACGATTCTGCAGGCGCCCGAGTGGCCTGCAAGCCTGGCACAGTTTGTCACTTGGTGTTTGATGTGGGACCCCAAGGCCCGCCCGACTTCGACTCAGGCCCTGTGCCACGAGTTCTTCCAGGACGCCGTCGACCCGCTCCGCCCCAAATCGTCCGCGTCGCGCTTCCTCAACCGCAAGCACTCCGACATGAGCAACACGTCCGGCAAAGACTCGACCGACACGCCCAGCCTCACCTCGAAGACGTCTTCTTGGTTCCGCAAGTCTTTGGTTGCCAGGGACAGCTCCCCCGCCGTTCCGCAGCACATCAGCGCGCCGAAACCCATTTCTCCTCAGCCTTCGCCTCAGGCCTCGAACACGTCCGCCGGCACCCTGACGACTAAGCAGAGACGAGACGCAGCGAAGAGGGCCACCTGGACGAATGGTGTTTCAGGAAATGGTGCGCCAATGCCAATACTACCTTCAATACGACCAATCTCACCTCTCCCCGATGCAGTCACCGCTCAGGCCGGCCAGAACCCCAGTGCGAACGAGAAAGCCACGAAGAAGATCGGCCGCCAGCTGTCGCTCGCGTCGCACGGTAACCACTACGCAGATCTCCACCGCGCCGAAGCGGAGCGTGCCCTGAACGGACAATCCGGCCTCGCATCCCCGTCGAATCCATTCAAAGAGGGCTTCTTCTCCCATCTTCGCAAGCGTGCAAGGCGACTTTCTGGTCGGTACCAAGCTCCACCTTCTCCCTCGTCAGGCGACATCGAAGCAAGCGCAGGATGTCTAGCTTGGGGCAGCAGCAGCAACCGGCACTCAATGAACATTGATCCCCCACCTGCACCCACGAGCAACCCAATGCAACAGTCAGACTTTGCTGAGATGGACAAGGCCTTGCAGCACGTGCGTTATAGTTTGGAAGGACTCTCCCCGGCCGGTAGCGTGAAGGCGTCCCCCTCGCCGCGGGTGGCAAGCAACCCGATGCTGAAGCGACACCACTCCTTGCCCCACGGAAGCGATAGCAATGGCAGAGGCCCGGTTTCGAGTCGAACTCGCCGCGCGGTCCAGCAGCAGCCCTCGGCCGGCCACCGTTACGAGACGCCCAACGAAGAGGAAGAGCTGCTCGACGAGGCGCTGGTTTCTGCACACAAGGCCTCGAAGCGCCTGGCGAGAAATGACGGTCCGACAAGTAACCCTGCATATCTGACACCTTCCCCATCAGCAAATCGCAACGTCAGCTTTGGCAATGGCAGTTATTCGACACCCACCAAGCCCGTTGACATCGCGAAGCGCCAGCACCCGCAAGCTGCTGATCCCAAGTGGCCGACGCCGCCGTACGAGGAGAACGAGTGGGCTGCAGCTGCAGCAGCGAGTATCTTCGCCGCCCAGAACGCCTATCGATGATCGTGATCCGGCCCTCTTCACATTTTGACGTTTATTCTTGCACATACGACTAATCTTAATCGGATCGAAAAAATCAACCTCTGACGGCCACAATCTCTGCGATTTCGGAGCGGCGTCGTTACGTATTCCCCCCGAGTTACAAGGGAATCTCCGTCAGGAACGGACTGGTGGCATCTAAGACATAAAATGGCAGGAGCACAGGAGCATTTGGTGTTTGGCGGCGTTTTTCCACCGCATCGTCGATTTCGACATTTTCTGGCTCGTCAACTGACGGTGTCGACGAGCCTTGTCTGCATTTATTTCACCCGATTCTTTCCATCGGAGTTGCGACATTTTGGCGGCATAACTTTGCTCATATCTACGGTGTCTTGGGAGGCAAAGGGAATCTGGGATTTAGGTAGTCGGTTTTTTCTCCTTCTTGTTCGCTTCATACCCCCTCCGGCCCCTGCGGAATGGGCCAGGCTGTTTGATGTTTTTCGCTGCTTTGTCGTTTATCCCACACGTTTTGGGCGGCATACATACCACTCACATCACACCACCTACCGGGCACTGCTTAGTTAGACTCTTTACAGCGTACCCTTGTTTCTACCAGCACGGAAAGCGAGTTTGCTTTGCTCGGCGCTATACCCCCTTTTGTTACCGCTTTTTTGTTGACTTTGATTTGAGACTTGACTCTTTTCGGGAGCAAGAGGATTTTTATTCGAAGCGAAGAACAGAGAACAGCTTGTACAGCATCAACGTCCACAGAGCGCGGCGGATACCCTCCCCCACTTTTCTTTCACAAATGGTCCAGCCTTGCACATCTCCCATGTCCTATCACTACAAACCTTTTCCTTGGTCGTCTAGCTAGTCAGGAAGAAAGAAAGAAAAAAACAAAAAAGAAAAAGCCAACTGCGAGAAGGCATAGCCCTCGCGAACACAACATCAAAGAATCAGACATTTCCTACTCTCCACTCCTCTCCTGTCTCTCTCTCTCTTAGTCTTCACGAAAAGTGGCCGCGGGGGAAGCACGCCGTTGTCTGCGGAAAAGAGCCGAGAAAAAACCACGGAGCTTTTTCTCGAGGGATCCATTATTCAAGTGGTGTTAGTGGGGAAGACCAATGGGGCGCTTGGGACGGAAAGGGAAGATACGGTGTGGAGGATCACACGACGATGCAGTAGCTTAGCGTCGTTGGCGTCTAAAAGTGGGCTTCTTTCCTCTTTTCTCCAGCACCGCTTCCCATTGGCCGGTCGGCATGCCGAGTAGACCGCCTTTTTTCTTTTGGGTTCGAGTTTCTTTCCGCTGTCTTTTACTGGTGTGTTTTGTTATACTGTACTCTCGTTTCTTTCACCGGTTTTCCTGTCATTCCGTTTACGGTTGGGTGGTTTTCCTGGACTGGGAAAAGGGGGTGGATGGTACTACTCGCTCGTCTCTTTGCTTTCTCGTTCATCCTTTCTATTATCCCACCAGTCAAAGGCTGGTTTGTTCGATGGTAGGTACAGAGGGTCGGGAGAGTTGTCTCTTCCGCGCATCCTTCGTTCTCTTCTTCCGCTGCTATTACTACTTACTACTACATTTACTGTCGCTGTGCTTACACCTTACATCGTATATTCTTTGTATCATACTTCTTTGTAGAACGCTTCACACTTGTTGTAATTCGCCTCCCTCTGTGGATGTACCGGCTGGATTTCGGTTCTTTTGCTTTCTACTCTGTTCTGCTCCGGCCTTTTGCTCTTATTTACTTACATGTAAAGGATGGGTGTCAAGGAGAGAGATGAAATGATGTTAGAAAGGGAGGGCTTTGGATACGGGGCGGGTGGTTGGGAAAGAAGGGGGGGTTTGTGGAATACAGGGAATCCAGTTGCAGGAACACCATTCCGCGCCTTCGAGTCTGGCGCTACACGCGCGGGTCGGCTCGTGGAGATGGTTTCCTGTCCATCACTTGTGCTTCTACGTGGTCAATGTGCATCTCCTTTTTGACCTGTCCACCGCTTGCGAGGCGATGAAACTTGTCTCTTGCTCGACTCCATTTTCAAGTGGGCTTGAAGGGTACCGTGCTGTCCGGACGATAGCGGTGATAAAGGGGGGAGGGCATGTGAGCAACAGCCTACGGATCTTGGCCTATATACCGAATTTTATACACGTTAGGCCTGAGCATCAAAATTACCGAGAGCCTAAGGGAGTGAAGCTAAAAGCAAGCCACGGCTCTCACCACTCCACGCCATCACCAGAGACAGCCGACAGCAGGGGGTTCGTTGTGGTAGTCGATTACCCGAACCTCGGAGCCGAGCAGACAAGCAGAGAAGAAGTGCTTTAAGCGACCCAGCCGATGACAATTTTCATGCGAGATGATGCATCAACGACTCCCCCCTCGACTGGGAGCGCAGTACGAGGAAAGGGTTGGCGGAAATTTTTCCATGGGGCGACTCTCGTAAAAGGTGCCATCTATTTGCGGCGGCTGTTGATCTGCGCCTCTCAACAAACACACGGCCTGTGCTCCCTGTGGCCGAATGCGTAATGACGGCAAGATCGAGGTACAGAAAGCAGAGCCGAGGGTCGGCAACGGCGGCGGTGAGCAAGACGTGCTGGGGCACGGGTTGCATAAAGTTGTACCCGTTCTGTGCATAAGCCACACTGGTCGAGAGAGGTCAACCCCAAAGCAGTGGTGGCGGTGTGCGCTGGAACGCCTTCTTTTCGTCTCGAAGACGGCATTACGTGGAGTGCGCGCTTTTCGAACGCTGCTCTGGCACTGCCACCTGGGATTTTCCTCGCCCAAGAGAGGCGGTGGATGGCTGGAGAAAGTGATGAGCGGGACCCTGGAGCCGTTTCTCTGCCGGAAAATGATGAGGCGGGCGCGACTGAACTCCACCAGCCGGCTACGTAGCTGGAACTAGCCGTGTCTGACTGCCCCGATGGATTGATGGAGCGGCGCCATCAGGCTGCGGTTCCGTGACGTGGACGAGTTGTTGTCGAGTGATAGTCTATCCCGAAGTCACGAGGAACCTTGTCTGTCTTGTCGGCCACGACGACGATTTTCGCTGCCCACAAACGCGTAGTCCCTGCATGGGTTCGGGCATCGCCAGCCAACGAAGCGGCGATTATGCAAGGCCGTTGTGATGCTGGCGGAGGCTGGGACTGTGACTGGAATTGGAGGTTGGGCTGCGGCAAATCGGCGTTGGGCTACCTTTGCGACTTGCTTAGCCGCCCGCGTTCTGGTTGGTTGTTTTTCTCCGACCACTTCCTACTCGTCAACCACCACCCATTCATGCTGGCTGAGTCGGCCAGACAACGACTCGCATCCTGGCATACACATCCGATGCTGCATCGCTTCAGTGGTCCGACCAGCGTGTAGGATTCAGAGGAGAAAAGCAATAAAGCGCAGCCCCCGGTCACTCCACACGACGCGTCGAGACAGCGCTTCGCTTTTCGCCTGGGACCAAAGAAACGAATGTGTCTGTTGGCTGCGTCTAAGACAGAAGAGAGGTGCAAATGTACATCCGTCCTTTTACTTTCCTGATCAAGGCTCGCTTAGTGCAATACCAAAAAGCAACGGGCAGCGGCAAGGCCCGTCGGTTGGAGGTTACCGGACCCTACGACTGGGAAAAAGGGACGTAGAAAAAGCATCACGACAAGGCATGCTTCGAGAAACACGGAGTCTGAGACAATTGCTGCCAAAGAAAGACGGGGACACCATGTGACTGAAGTTTGACGCAATGCACGGCGAAGATCCGTGTGCTTGACGCGACGTGTCTTCGACGAGGAAGAGCGGTCTGTCATTTCTCCGTCTGTTTGCCTGGCCATCAGTGCGCGCTGCAAATTGGATCGAAGCGTCTTGTATCTTGACCGCAACCTCTCTCTTGCTCCGATAAGCGAGATGGGAAACGGGAAGGACGCCTCGGCCAAGTTCTCGAACGAAGTGGTTCCCGAGCGGCTTCGTCGGGCCTGAGCATCTCTCACCGGTCGTCTCACAAATTTTCTCTCTGGATTCTTTGCCTTCTCTCGTCGGAAAGCACCGCCCAGAAGCTGTGGCGGAGAAGGGGGGCCGTTATGCGGCTGTGCGGCGAGGTGCTTACTACGCAGCTTACTGATCTCATCGTGAGGTCAGCACAGCCACATGGGAACGACGCCATACCGCCGGTGATGAACACCTCGTTCAATCCACACACGCTCGACCCAGAACCAAGTTTTCCTGTTTGGAGTTCTGCTTTGAGCTGACCGGAAAACATGAGTTGCGGACTAGTTGACGATACTATTCCTGGTGTTGAGCTTGTTCTGTCACATGCATACGCGTGGCTCACGACAGGCGGTGAACAGGCAGTGTGGAGCAATCCGGCCAATGGCACCAGCCACTCTTCCCGATCATCTTCGATGAACCGGACAAAGGGCTTGAGATGCCGCGCCGTCCTTACCCTATCCGAGCAAGGGCCGGCTGCCGGCAACCGGTTTATCATGACACGATCTGTGGCGAGGTTGAGATGAGGCGGTGTCGAATGAGGAAATAGCGTAGCGTCGTGGTGGTGGGGAACTTCCCGCGTGTGTTCCGTCTTCGATGTGGGGTGGAGAAAGCGACGTCGTTTCCGTGCGTGCGCTGGCGCTTGCACGATCCCGTAACGGCAGAGTCATGGTGGCTGCTTGGAGGGAGGCCTTGGTTGGCGGCGGGGGGACGTCGACCGAGTCCGTCGTTTCGGAGGCCCGCTCCGAACAGCCTTGCATGAATCAGGACGAAGTTCTAGAAGGCTTGCTTCCAAGCATGTCGTGCAGGTTTCGTCGCTCTGTTATCGGCAAGTGGGTCTTCGTGGGAGGCCGAGTGAGGAAGGAAGGATGGTGGTGTGGTGGCGGTCTGTCTCTGCTTGCCCCATCCGGCATCGCGCCTGTTCTCTCGGAGACGAGACGGAGCGGATCGATGCGGGCATTGTGTCGTGCGACTGAGCGGTGAGAGGGTGCGAGAGTGCAGGCAGGTGGCCTTTTTCTGCCGCCTGACGGTCGGTGAAGGCTTACTCCCTTGGGAAACTCGTAGACTGACCAATGCCCAGATCCAATTGGAAAATACTCAACCACGCCTTGGACAAACACGCTGGGAGCTTTCTGCTATTCGAGCCTTGATGCTTAAAACGAGTGCTTCAAGGGACAATGTACATACAAGTTCGCCTGTCCGTGTAACTCCCTCTCGCATTCGAGGACCATGGAGAAAAAGAACGTGCGCCCTGCGCCATTGAAGATGAGGAATGACATACCGAAATACCACAAAACTCCGTCTCCTCGCCGGGTACTCTCAATGCTTCCTTCGGGCCTGGGAATGCCGTTTGCGCCTCTTCCTGTGCTGGGCTGGGATCTTGAACTGAAGAGGATCTGGCTCCACACTGGTTGCATTCCTCTTCTTCGCATCCCTCACGGCATTCTTCAGCGAGTCGCGGGCCTCCCGTGCTTGCTCAAGTAGAAGCTCGGCCTGCTTGCGGAGATGGCCGTAGTCGGGCTTCGACCGGCCGTGGGTTCTGAATGACTTCTCCAAGGGGGTGACGACGATCTTGTTGAACTGACTGTTGATTGACACAAACTCGGTCTTCGTTTGGACTTCATGCCAGAAGCGTCAGTGATTTCTAAGCTATATCGAGGACTACTCACTCGTTTTCTCAGGCAGCTCAGCATCTTGTTCCAACAGCGCCTGTACCCTCCTTGGCTCGCCCTTGAACAGCCGACGGATATCATGCTCGCCCGTCCGGACGTTCCCTCCCTCCTCCTTCAGCAACTTGTGCAGCTCCAGCGCGGACCCTTTCAGCCGCGCAATGCCGAAAAACGACGCGACGGGGCTCTGGTCCTCCTTGATCCGCATCAACAGGCTGCATGCCCGCTTCGAGTTGCTCCGAATCGTCGGCGCCGCATCGTTGCTCTTCTCCCGCGACGGCAGTTCGGGCGGCGGCGGCTCCTGGGCGGGGGCCGCTTCTCCTGCTGGAACTTCGACGGCGGGCTGGGGCTGCTTGCGGTGCTTAAGGATGGACTTGGGCTTCTTGTGGCTGCGGCTTTCATGCTTGGGAGGCATGGTTGCAGAGAAGTGTTGTCATGGCGTGGAGGCTATCTCACCTTTGAAACCTCTCCACACCGCGCCATCGTAAATCCCCGCGGGAAATAAATAGATTCCGTCTGCCCACCCCTCCTCCAACTCCTCAGCCTCATGGCGAAATATTCGAGCC
This sequence comes from Lasiodiplodia gonubiensis, assembly GCA_009829795.1. Lineage (NCBI taxonomy): Eukaryota > Fungi > Ascomycota > Dothideomycetes > Botryosphaeriales > Botryosphaeriaceae > Lasiodiplodia > Lasiodiplodia gonubiensis. The sequence goes on along the minus strand of RHKH01000040.1, from coordinate 2,656 downwards.
AGCGCAGCTTTGCATGAACCGGGGACATGTGATTGCAAAAGATGCAGATAAGACAAGTGGCGTGCCAGTGATAAACACGCTCGGTTGCGCGGATGCCGTGAGGGATTGCCTATTCAGGCACTTTGCAGCTGCAGCTTGGTGCAGCGAGGGCCAATGAGGAAATGGAGTGGCTTGCCCCGCCAATGGGCGACTAGTCGACGGGTTGATTCTACCCTCACTCGTAAAGATGATCTGCTCGACAGAGGGTGCGCTACGTGTAACGCGCAGACGATTGTCGAGAATGCGAGGAAATGAACCTCGAGAAATGTTACCGGGGTTCTGCAAATCCCAAGTTTGACCTGTCTCAAAGTTGATAGAATACGATTCCATGCACGAAAAAAGCGTCCCGGCCCGAAGCCTCCTTCGCGCAATCGACGTCAGTGATCTACAAGGCGTGCTCTACTCTGGACAAGGGACGAGGGCATACCACGAAAGCAATGAAGGTAGGTGGTCTGAATGCACTGGCCAATGGCAGTCCTTGCAACAGCGCTGATAGGAGTTAGTAGCAATGGTATCAACGCGGGGATGGCGTACTATTCGATTGGATTCTGAGTAGGCTATCTCTTCAGCAGCGATTGGCTCGCAGGAGCGTGCACCCGAACGACAGATTCTTGGATAACTCACAAATATGTGCCCTGTCCGTCGTATCTGTTCCAACCCTTCTGCGCTGGTCTTTGACCATTTCACGGCGGTTGCTTCTGCTCTTCAAACATCGACATTTCATTCCCAAAGCCCAGCTTTACGCGCCACGTCAGACTCTTGCAATGGCATCCCCGCCAACTCCAGCTCTGATCTTACCATCACATAGACCCAATGCGCCGTTCTCGGTTTATGCACCAACCCACCACCACCTGGCTTCGCTCCTTCCTCTTCCACCTCAACCATTTCCTTCCTCTCCAACCGCCATAAGCAACCTGGATGCACGAACCCCCTTTCCAGAAGCTCGGCGTCTAGCCTACCCTCGTCGGCACGTCGGGGAAACGGCTCGAAAAAGGGGAAACGTTGGCCGGAGTAGGACAGGGCGATCCAACGGCCGCCGGGCGGGACGAGGGCGGCGAGGTGAAGCGCGAGGATGTGCAGGGGATGGATGTTTGCGGTGGAGGACGGCACTGGTGGCGGATGCCGCTGCTCTTGCGAGTGATTAGATGAGGGCTGGAGCGGGTGTGGCAACCGAACAGGCACGTCGTCACCGCAGCTGATGGCGTCACAGGTGCTCTTGTCAACAACTATATCGTAGCGTCCTTCCTTTTCGGCCAGCGCGCGGACGGATGGCAGCGAAAGCAGGTCTAATGTGCTCCATTGCATACCATCGTTGTAGTCGTGCTCCTTCTCCTCCCCTGCCGCGGCGGCAATCTCTCTCGTTGGTGACTCCGCGTTCTGCTCTGAAGAGCCGTTGATGGCTGAGCCCTCGCCGAAGACGTCGCGCTCCCAACGAGCGCCAAGCTCGACGGCCACGCGCGAAAAATCGGTGTTGTGGATTTGGCGCGGGTCCTCAACGTGCGAGCGCAGGTGTAGCGAGAGTGCCGACGTGCCGCAGCCGATGTGCAACAGGCGCGGGCGGGGATTGGATGGGAAAGAGGCGCGGCTGAGAGCGTCGGTGATGGCGCCGTCCAGGCAGTTGGCTGGGAGGAGCCATTCGAAGGCCGAGGGGTTCTTGGTGAAGCGCTCGTCCCAGTAGTCAGGCTGGGCAAAGGGTGGTGGGTCCTTGGCCATGAGGCAACGCAAAAAGTAAAGCACAAAGAAGTAGATATGACGGAGTAAGGAGAGGGCTGCTCTGCTGGGGAGGACTGGCGGAGAAAAGCGTCAGACGCTGGACGAGTCTTGATCATAAACTGAAACGAAACATGCCTTTATGCATCGTGTAAGCTCTATTGATGCGTGCGATGAGACTGTCCTCTACCTAGACGACCATCCAGGCGTCTTGTACGCTGTCTACCAACCCGGAGCATTTGTCTCTCACCGCAGCGCCGAAGGCAGACTCAGGGAGAATCGGAAAACTCTAGAAATACGACCTACCTAAATGACGCTGGAACGCGGGAAACAACGGAAGACAAAAGGCGTTGACAAGCACAGAAGTTACAAAAGAGTTTGAGGAAGTCTTATCGGTCGATCCCCGAGCTTCACTTCGGCCGTCCACACGCACCACCACCGCACCAATTTTCCCGACATCTCACCACTGCCCGCACCCGCTCCATCACCGCGGCTTCCGACGAAAGCTTCCCGCCCACCATGGCAATGCCGCGCGCCCTCGTGCGCCTCTCCTCCGCACACCATCTCCGCACACCCGGCGCCCTCCTCTCCTTCCGACTCAGCTCAGCACAGCTCCTCTTCCGCCGCAACTACGCCGCCGCCAAAAAGGATGTCTCTACGCCGCGCGTGCTCGAGAAGCCCGACAAGTTCCGGCCGCCGTCGCACCCGGCGAGGATACCCTCGAGCCGAAAGCGGCCGCAGTACACATATGGCCCGCGCCTGACGGACGAGGAGCTGGCGACGCAGAAGCGCAAGCAATATCCGAACATGATGCCGCCTGAGGGCAGCTTCATGCATTGGTTCCTGACAAACCGAATGCTGCATGTGTACATCTCGCTGGTACGTTGGAATAAGCAAACCCCCCCCC
>RHKH01000233.1:5541-34138 GCA_009829795.1 Lasiodiplodia gonubiensis | reverse complement strand
GGTGCTGGGGGCTTGGCGGGGGTGGCGATTCGGAGGGGGGCGCTGGTCTGGGGGGCTTTTTTTGAGGGCTGGGTTGGGCTGGAGGGGAGGGTGGTTGAGGGAAGGCGGAATGGACCAGGAGCTGATGCGCCTTGTGGGTATCGAGTACGCCGTCAAATGCTTCATTTTATTTCGCCGAAGAGCTTCTTGTTGGTTGTCTTGCTGGGAGCCTAGACACGAGAATTCAATTCCAGTCGAGAAACCACGAACTACAGAGCCAGTAATGCGCACTACCACATTTTGACAAGTACGCCCCCAATGGCAAATGGCTTGCTCAGTTTGATCGATTTGTTCAGGGTCGGTACCGAGCTTGCTATCAACCCTCTATTGCCTCCCGACTACATTCAGCCAAGTATAAACAGAGCTGGATGACAAGACCGGTTTATGCCCGAATTCACGGCTCGTAGCGTGGAGGATCGGCCTCCCCTGTTTCCTGCGGCCGGCCGCGGCTTTCCATCTCTTTGAGATGACTTTGTAGAATTAGGAGACGGCAAAAGTTATTCTCCAGAGTCTCGTAGATCCAGTATAGTTGTATGTCGGTTAAGGCACTGTCTGCGAGTTCGAGATCGGGTGGGATGTCTTGCATCCTGGTGCTGATGCCTACCCTCGTCATTGTCTGGCGGACGGGCGAGGCTTCCGATGGTTTGTGAGAGAGGACGTAATCCAGCGCGTAGTGGAGAACGTCGTCGGGATTGCTGTCGGGATTGGGGCGGGTGGACCACGTGGCGAAGATTTCTTGGGCGGCTTGCGGGGTGAAGCCGATGTACTCCAAAGCGGCTACGCTTTGTATGTCGCGTAGTACATCCTGCAAAGTCTGAGGCATTGTAGTGGGTGGTGAGTGATGCGATGGGGTGTTGCGGTGTTGAATAAACGATCTGTGTTTTATAGCAAGCGAAGAAAGAAAACAGCACGTTGAAAACGGGGACTCAACAAAATTCGGAAATGGCATTCGCCAAAACCGTATAACAGAAGATGGGGTATGGAGCCTAAGCTATTTAGCTTACCACTTCTATCTGGCCTTCTTATGTTCGCAATCGATGTTGGAATCCGCCAGCTTAGATCTTGTTCAAATCTTACCGTACTAAAACTTATTCATGTACATTTATAGTAGCAAAGGATCTATATTCAAGTCTACAATAACGAGAGTCTTTCTCCAAGGTAAAAATTCTACACACGCATCCGGACGATAGCTTCAGCGACCCACACATGTTACAAGCACTAAAGAAAGTGGAATTTCGCATTATGACTTTCCTGGAGTAGGTATAAGAAGAGGATGAGAATGATGTGATCATCGGTCAAATTGTTTTTGCATACGGTGTTTAGTCATGTCATCCTTTTGGCCCGGGTTCTGTTGTGACATTGACAAAAGTGGTCAAAGATCTAGCGAGTGTGGTTTATATACATGTAGGAGAGTTTGTGCAATCTGGTGTGCTAAAGGAGCGAGTCTCGTGCAGTCGTCTCCTTGTTTCAGAGCGCCATATGTAAACCGATCCGGAGGCCCCGTTATCTTTCTGGCTCAGTAGAAGGAGCCCACAGTCATACCAGCTTCCAGATTACGTGCAACCACTCAAGCCCTCAAAGTTATCTTCTACCACATACTTGCACTTGGCCGTCATACTATCATTATCCGAGCTCTTCAGATCCATTCCCTCAAACACGATCCTATCGCATGGCAAATCCTCGCTACAGCTGAGATCAGCAACATTGTTGCTCGAACTCAACACCCCAGTGAAGTTGACAAAAGACACGTTGCGGACCTGCATCTTGCTTGTTCCCGTATAAGACCCGTTGTCTCCGATGTTCTGGTCGATCAACGGCGCCGCGGATGCGCCGTCGATGTCGAAGTTCGAGAAAACGACGTTGGTCACGTTGCCCCAACCACCTCCTTGCGCCTCGCCCGCGCTCTCGTAGCTGTCCTGCGGAACGAGAACCCCCATCCAAGTCTTGACGTAAGCGGTGTAGCGGGCGTTGACGTTGGAAGAGATGATCTGCCCTTGAATGTCAGTACAAGAGCTCTGAAGCTCATCATTTGTGCCCTGACCTTGACTGTATCGATGGTGACGTTGTCAACACTGTTGTCTTCCTCGTATTGCCCGACGCTGCCGATGGCTACCCCGTTACCACCGTTGCAAGTTACGTTCTGGATGGTGACATCATATGAGCGAGGCTTGATGGCGATGCAGTCATCCCCGCCTTGATATACAAAGTTTGTCAGAGTCACGTTGCGAACGTCCATGGTATCTGCGGCGACTCTTTGTCAGTGGGCTCATTCTTCTTTGGAAGGCTGAAATATGACTACGTACCAAAGCCATCTGTATTCTGGACCCAGTTGTACCCAGATGGGGCCTCTGAGGAAGTAGCGTTGCACACGATGTTTTTGAACGTCAGGTCCGTTCCGTTCATAATGTTGAGGGTCCAGAGCGGGGATTGGTTGATGTAAAAATCCTCGACGCTCACGTCGCTGACGTTCCAGAGAACGAAAGGCTGTGTACTGATCGTAAGCTTACTGTTAGACAGATGAAGTTCTTCTGATCCTTACCATCGGACGGCCTTCCTGGGTTTCACCAGCTTCGGCGGAGTACCATGTATCTCCATTTCCATTGATGCCGCCGGTCCCATATCCATTGATTCGAATCCCACTCCCAGAAAAGATGATTCCAGCACGGTGATTCTGGAAGGTGATGGGATATGAGTTGTTGCGCCAGTAAGATAGATTGTCCGACATCTACACCAGAAAGTTGGTTAGCCGCAGGTGGAATGCTTGCAAAAGTCAACACTCACCAACCACTCTCCCCTCCACTCAATCTGCACGTCAGTTGCTGTGATGTGGACCCTCTCTGAGATGTTGAACTTTCCGTCTTCGGGGAATATGATGTTCCCAGAGTTTCCGCAGGTGTCGAAGGCCTCTATGATGCTTGGCACGTCATTTCCCCCATCTTCTGACGCAGTCACTGTGCATTGAGGACGACCATCATACTCAGATACGGCAACTTCTCCCGCGAAAATGGATGCTGGGAAAGATACCAAAAGGCAGAGCAGTGACAACACTGTGGAAGACATGTTGGAGAATGAAATGGTTTGGAGTGCGTGCTCAGCTTTGCAGTTTATTTACTGGATATTTATCTTTATCATGGCAAATTCTCAGCTTCGAAGCATTTTCCGCCTGTCCGCAGTGTAAAGCTTCATTTCACCCCTTCTTCCCTCGATCCGAACAGATCCACGCAGGCGAGGTGGTGCGGAGAGACAATAAAAATTCCTCCGTGTATCACAGAGCTTCATCCACAAATAAGGTCAATGTCCAGATGCACCCATGAGCTCACTAAGGCTAAACCAGCCTTTCCATGAGGTAACTCTTATCTTTGGAAGGTTCAGTAGGCCTTATCGGTACAAAGTAAGAGCGAGCATAGATCATTTAGGCGGGTTGCACTACGTGATGCCATCACCGATTTGTGAGTAAATTGCCAGATCAGACTATGACAAGCACATTTTGCCGTCACTCACGGCACGATGCCATATGCAAGTTGCAGATCCAAAGCGGTTGAACTATATTGGATCTACGTTAGCGTGTCGCCACCGGCCCGACATAGAATCAATCGAGCGTAGCGGCTACCTAATCTATATTTGTATAAGATATTGTTGCGTATCAACTTCGTCGCAGAATAGATGTCGTCATATCCTGTCTCGGCCTTTTATGAATAGCTTCTCATACCGGTGCAAATCGCTAAAAAGTAATGTTTTACCGAGAGCAACGAATACCCGCTCGCCCGAGCCTATGAAATGCCGGGAGATCGACAAGTGATGCGGGAGAACTCGCTGCATGTAATATTGGCACCTCGCATGCTCGGTGTAATATATACCGACTATATTTTGCAGACAGTAACTAAACTTAGTGTATAAACGCCGAGCAGTAGTGTTATAACAGTAGACTCCTGTTACTAAAATTTAGAATCGCTAAGCAGATTAGATAATCCGTAGGACTTACCTTAAAATAAGAAAGTGTTACGTACCTATACTAATGGCTTAATACCGTAGGTGAGTCCCCATACAAGGTGAGCGCTTAGCCGGATTAGGCGTATCTCTAATAATGCGCTTTTCACTTTCGCTAACGATAGACACTAGGCGTTTATTTCCGACCTATTTATAAAGTTTCTACTCTTTTACCACCTCCAAGGGTTCCCTTCTCGCGGAAGATCCTCACTTGTATTTGCCTCGTTTAAATGGATGTGAAGCTCCAAATAGATGGTTAAGACGGTAAAGAGTCTTACCCTTCCGGTAATCATATTTAAGAAGCCTTCTAGGATCACCGAAAGCGATTTCTTAAGTTAGAATGCGCTCTAGGATCTCATTTACGCCACCGATGGAGAAGGAAGTATGACTAAATGTAGAGTAGACCAGTGATACGATTCCTAACTCCAGATACACAGTTTAAATACAGCTGAGACACAGCATCGAACAAGAGTCCACAGTTCTGATTAGTCCAACCAGATCCACAACGTTCAAGGCGGGCAGTCTACCCTTTCCAACTGGATCAAGTCCTGACCCGCCTTCTTTTGTTCCGCATTGATCTCAGCAGACGCCTTGCTCCAAGCCCTCTGGTTGAAAGCCGCGTCGTAATCGTTGTATTCGATCACGCATTTGACACGCTCCTCCGTGTTTTTGGCATCTTGGACATTTTCAATAGCCTGGGTAACGGTGAATGAGATAGCGCGAACATCTAGAAGCTTATCAGCAAGCACTTCACGTCTTTAGTTCACGCTGCTTCTTACATGACCTGATAGCATCGGCTTCAGGAATGTACTCGTAACGATCACAGATGATCAGCTTGGTCACATCGCTTTCGATTGTCTCTGTAGTCTCTGAGGACAAAGGCTTTAGTATCTTCTCTAGTTCTGACAATATGGGAGGTGTCACAGCAACAAATCTGTTCAGTACGGCTCGGACAAGCTCAGCGTGGAACTCAGTAGTCTCGCATTCGATCTCTCTGGAGACATGCTCATCGGAAAGCATTGCGAGCCTGTGAAAATTTAGTGATACACTCCTCTCGCAGGGATTTATGATAGAGGGATCGCCTACCAAGGCGTTTGTTTCATGTGGTGGACGCCAACTTTGGCACAGTAGTCACTACGGGCAATCCTCGATTCCTGGCTGTCATCCTGGGGAATTTCTTCGTTGCCAAAGACAGTACGCCACCATACGAGACTTGCCCAGCAGCGGTAGTCATCGATGTCTTGCATGTATCTCTGTAGCACTTGTTTTGTCGGGGAAATTGACAAACCACACCGAAGGTGCTTCTTGGACATCGTCGATAGCCTTCTCGATAATTTCGTCATCAGTCAAGCCATCGTTTCCCGAGTCAGCCGCGACGGCGTCGAACGTTTGAGGCGGTTGGACATCCGTATCAGAGGGAACCTCGGCGAGTGTGCCCAGATCGAAGGAATTTGACGTCATGTTGCGGTAAGAGGGTCAGCCGGGACTTCTGTAGAATTCAAAGGAGCTTTCATCTGAACGAGGTGTTTGGCATCAAAGATTCTTATATAGTCCTCTGTCACAAGATGATTCTCCGCTTCGGGAAAGCGACCGGTCATTTTCTCCATAAGAAAAGGTTACGCATGGCGATCACACAACAGGGAAGGATCGATGATCTACTGGCAAAAGCGAGGTAGGGAATCTTGGTAGGGGCTATCTGTTCATGTGGTTACAGCAACCACAGTAGTAGAGCGTTTTAGCAAGGGTTGTGACACCCCCTATCACAACTTCTTTTTCACATGTCTTTACCGTTTCGGTATAGTTATGGGGCTTACCACTAATAAGTTGTACCAACTGTCACAACAGTTGTGATAGCTGTCCCATCTCGTTAGAATACCGGAAATAGTATAGCGCTAAGAATTGATTAAGGTTGATTTCCTCGTACGAATGTCTGGTTCTTAGTGACGTGTCTGTCCCATACGTCGCTAAAAGGAGTTAAGATGTCCCTTGCGACACCCCCTATCACAACTCTTACTAAAACGCTCTAATTGGGGACTAGAAGAATCGACGATCTACCAGCTGTGGGGTAGTCGGAATCAAGGAGAGGAAGATCTTGGATCGTAGAGTAGGGCATTCAAATCTAGTGAATAGCTTCGATAGAGTGCGACATTCAATGGGTCACTACGCTGTGCTGTTGGGTGGTGGCCTGATTATTGGAAGGATGGTGGCTTCTCCGTAAGCTTTATATATTTCACGACGTATCATTGTGCCTTCTCGCAACCCGAAATTCTACTTCTCATCAGATCTTTTTTCCACGATGAAAGACCCAGTCGGCATTGAGGATGCTGAAAACGACGTTGAGAAAGCCAGGAAAGATAATGACCCTCAAGCAATCTTTTACCTCAATCCTGTCCCAGCGACCTCAACATCGTATGAAGGTCTGCAAGCCTCCAGAAATGGCATACTGACTGCATTGTACTTATGGGAAAACAAAATTGAATGCACCCTCGATGGCGTAAAGCCGCTGTTCGCAGTTTCCAGGAGCTGATATACAGAGGGTGGCCCGGCTGTGTCCGTACGGACAGCCCCACAGGGCCAGTCGGCCGGTGGCATTGATGCAGGGAGTCATCCCGGGAAAAGGCTTTACTCGTGGTGCGTATCATCACACCCCGTCATTATTATTACTGTACAGCGCAATCAGGGCAGGCCTTATCATGGGAACCGAGACAGAAGCGCACAATTGGTGTGCTCAGGTCCTTGCTTACAAGAAACAAGAAGCCGCTGAGAGGCTTCGAACGCGATTCCAGAATTTTAGCAGCTTGGAATTTGCATAATACGCTCTAACAAACTTTCACCCTGCACCAAGAACCACTGCAATTTACCAGTGCCGCATTAGGCGATGGTTCGATCAATGCTCTGGGAATTATGGAATTAATTGCTCCGACTCTTAAGGCTTGCAGATATGTAGCAACAAGCTATATCTATGGTATAAAATTGCTAAGAATTGCTTTGTAGTAACTACGAATAATATCAATGAGCTATCGAAATCGGGAGTGATGCTCTTCTAGTCTTTGAGTATACTTTAAATATAAGACGACAGTTTTTTGATGTCAAAGCTTGTTACATATGACGCTGTTATTCTTCACCGCGGAAGCTGCTTGGCATTGACTGGGGCCTCATCCGGGGATGAGTGAATAGCTGCCTCCAAAAAGAAATCAGGACACACAATGGAACTAGCCATGTTGGCTCTCGGCTTGGAGAGGTTCGTCGATTACTTAATACCGCCCTTACACGTCCAACCGGAGCAGCAACTCTTCGGATTTATCACGAGTCATACAAGCCGCTCGGACTCTATTCCCACTCGGGTCACCCCACGGTCTCTAGACAGTCGGGAAACACGACCGGGCAGCTGGAGAACACAGTCAGACCATGTCGTGCAGAAGTAGTACATTCTCTCCTATACCTACCCCATGCAGCCATTCCCTCAAGACATGGCGCGCCAATGACGGTGCCGAGAAATAAACCGGCACATGGCATGTCGGTAAAAGAAGTGCCGAGAGCAGCAAAGTGCCGACGTCGGAGTGTTTACGGCAACAAGTGCCTCCAGTTCCCGGATCGGGACGGGCGCGTGACGCGGGTTGAGCCGATTGACGAGTGACGCCTATCCCGATTGTGGGGTGCAGCCGTTCCGCAACAGGAAAACTGCGGGGAATCCGCGGCCGTAGATCCTCCGCATGCTGAGCCCTGCTCATGGAATTTTTACGTGATTTTCAGGCCGTCCATTCTATCTTCGCTTCGGCAATATGGCGTCGGAGCTGGGCGTAGAAGCTCGAGCTCGAATGTGGAGTCTCGGCCGCTTCTCGCAATTGACGGCCGTGTATATAAAGACCGCCATTGCAGTATGGAGTTTTCTGGTTTCCAGCCGCAAAAAAACGTCACCATGGCCGCCACTCTCCGGGTGCTTTCTGCCCTGGTCGTATCCCTCCTGTTCTGGACCACCGCATCCGCCATCGACTCGGGCCGCTGCGAAAATGCCCGCTACGAATCCAAGCCGCGGCTGTTCGTCCTGTCGGACATCAGCAACGAGCCCGACGACCAGATGAGCCTAGTCCGCCTGCTCACCCACGCCAACGAGCTCCAGCTCGAAGGCTTCGCCGCCGTCACGTCGGTGTGGAAGAACGACTCGCTCGACCTGGCCACCATCTTCCAGGTCATCGGCGGCTACGCGAACGTCACGGACAATCTCAACAGCAACGTGCCCGCTTCCGGCGCCTACCCCTCCGCCGAGTCGGTCGCGTCGCGCGTCTACGCCGGCCACCCTGTCTACGGGCTCGCCGCGCTCGAGCTGGCGCCCAGCAACGCGTCGCTCGCCCTCGTCGCCGCCACCGATGCTTCTGAAGACGCGCTGTGGGTCAGCTGCTGGGGCGGCACGAACGTCCTGGCCGAGGCCCTGAACCACGTGCAGCAATCGCGGACGGCGGCGGAGACGGCGGCGTTCGTCAAGAAACTCCGCGTGTACTCCATCTCCGACCAGGACAACGCCGGGCCGTGGATCCGCGCGAACTTCCCCACGCTCTTCTACATCGTCTCCATCCACGCCTTCGGCGAGTACAACCAAGCAACCTGGCTCGTAAGCGCGCCTCCCCCCGCCCCCTCAACCACTAACCAACAAACGAACCTCGCAGGGCATCTCCTCCGACGTCGACACGGGCGGCCCGGACGCCACCATCGTCTCCAACGCCTGGCTCGACGCGCACGTCCGCATCGGGCCGCTCGGCGCCTTCTACCCGGACATCGCGTACATCATGGAAGGCGACACGCCCGCGTACCTCGGGCTGCTCCAAAACGGCCTCAACGCGCCCGACCACCCCGAATGGGGCGGCTGGGGCGGCCGGTACAAGCCCGTCGACGCGTCCGGCCTGACCGGGCTGTACGGCAACGTGGCCGACCTGGCCGAGGGGATGGACGGGAAGGCGTGGTTCTCCGCGCAGGCGTCCATCTGGCGGTGGCGGCAGGCGTTTCAGTTCGACTTGGCGGCGCGGATGCGGTGGAGTGTTGGTGCGAGTGATGCGAACCACCACCCGGTTGCGATCGTGAATGAGACGTGTGGGGTGGGGCCGCTGGAGGTGGAGTTCCGGTTTGGCGAGAGCGTGGTGCTGGATGCGTCGGCGTCGTGGGATCCGGATGGAGATGGGCTCGAGTTCAGCTGGTGGCACTACCGGGAGGCGGCGCAGACGGTGACGAAGAGGGATCCGGTTGTTTCGGCGAACGTGACGTTTACTAATGTGGACGCGGCTGGGAGTGTGGTTGATGTGAGGGTGAATAGCAATATCGTAAGTTTTGGCCCGATGATTGGCTGGGAACACTGCTGACTTCCGCAGACTGCACACATTATTCTGGCCATTGAGGATTCTCGGCCCATGAACCTCACGTCTTATAGACGCATAATTCTGCGACCGACCGCATAATGTCTTAATGAAGCTGTTTACGGAGATTGGAGCGTTGTAGTGCATGAAAATATATATTCTTATCCTATCCACATGGATGATAATCAATACAGAATAAACTCGTACTTGCATCTTCCCTTTAGTGTAGTGACTTCTCTGCTGATCAGCGGGAAGTATCCAGTTTCAAGTCGCACACTGTTCTGCTGGATGTGTTAACACGTATGCGGATCATTTCGGTGTAAATGGCCATGGCTGGCAAATTTTAGCTCCTATCTCGGGAAGTCCTGCTTAACTAGACGAGACCTACGATGTGGAATTTGCGGAACTACGTTTATTATCTTGGCACGTCTGGTAAGCACCTTTCCTATTGTGAGTCTTGATTTATATTGCATCAATATCCTCGAAAGTCTATTCCTTGAAAGGAATTATCAACACTTATCAGGGCACTGCTATATTCATGTCGTCGTTCATGTATCAGTCGGATGATGGATCACACCTGCTTTCAACTACCAATGATGCCTACCACCGCCCTCAGCGCCTCCCTCCGGACAAGGTAATCCGACTAGATAAAATCTCTCAAATGACTCACGATAGCAAGCTATTAATACCAGCCCAGAGCCTCTCTTCTCTCTCCCATGGTCCACGCTCCAACTCCGCCCACGACCCGCCCAGCGTGCCCCCATCGACATCGGCTCCGTTTTCGAGAAGAGCACCGGCTGCCCGTGCGGCCGCGGCGGATACTTCGTCGAGAACAACATCCTCTTCAACCACGTGGTCCGCGCCCTGGGCTACGAGGCCTACCTGACGGGCGCGCGCGCGCGGCCGAGGGTGAACGGCGTGCCCGTGGCGACGGCGGGGTGGGGGTATACGGGATGGTGAGAGCCGCTGTCAGCTCAGCTGCACTGCACCCTGCTCCTTCCCTCCCGCCCTCCCCCTCTTCCCTCATAGGCCAAACGTAACGCCCGGCCGCTCACGCCCGACAGGATGCACGTCGTCAACATCGTGACGCTGCCCGGTTCTGGCGAGCTGCAGGCGACCAAATACATGGTCGACGTACGTCGGCTTCGGTGGGGCCATGGCGACGGTGCCGTGCCGGTGCCGCTCGTCGACGCGCCGTCGTCGCCCGTTCTCCACAACAGCATCGGCACGCAGGAGGTGCGGGTCGAGCGCGGGCGCATCCCGGGTATGCGGGCGCCGGCGGACCAGAAGGTCTGGATTTACCAGGCACGCAACGCGCCAGAGCAGCCGTGGTTCGCGGCCGCCGAGACCGTCGAGTGGCTCGAGCAGATTTGGAGGCGCATGCCAGTCGGGATCCGCGGTGCTGGCAGACGGGGACGTTGGTGGTGGTGAGGTTTTTGAGAGGGAGTGGGAGGGGGAGGGTGGGAGAGGGTGTGTGGGAAGGTGATGTTGGTGAATGATCAGGTGAAGGAGAATCGGGGAGGGAAGACGAGGGTGGTGAAGACGTGTCGGACGGAGGCGGAGAGGGTGGATGTGAAGGTGTTTGGGATCTCTTTGACGAAGGAGGAGAGAGACGGGATTAAGGGAAAGGCCGTCGAGATAAAGGTGTAGGTAGCCGCGCATGCAATGAATGTAGAAGACACCCTACGCCCGCGGCCCCAAAACCCCAGTCTCAACCAACCCCTCCACAAACCGACACGTCGCCCTCACAGCCAGCCTGGCCACCGTATCACCCCCCTCCAGCCGCGGATCGAACGAGCAGACAACTAGCGACGTCGGCTCCGTCTTCCGCGGCAGCAACTCCATCACCGCCAACGCATCCTCCTCCAGAAAACCCCCCGGACTCGGCCAGTCATTCGCCCTTCCGAGCGACTCATCCAGCACATCCAGGTCGAAATGCACATGCGTCTTCCTCTTCCTCCTGCTCCCCCCCGGCGCCGCATCCAGCACCGCGCCCAGCTCGCCCGCATAATCCTTCTTCTTCCCCGTCGCCGCTGCATCGGGGCCAGCGCCCCACACCACCGGCGCCCCCGCCGCCTCGACGGCCGCGCGCTGCTCGGCCGACACGTCGCGCAGGCCGCACCACACGAAGCGTTCCGCGAGACGCGTCGCCGCCACGGGCGCGTGGCCCGGCACCGTCGCCATCAGCGCCTGCCAGCTGCGGCCGGCGAGCATCGAGACGGCCATGGCGTCGAGGTAACCGTTGACGTTCGTCTCGGGCGTGTCGAAGTCGTCGTGCGCGTCCAGCCACACGAAGCCCAGCTCATCCTGCTGCCCCTCCTGCCCGACAACACCGGCGGCCCGCAAGCCCGCGGCGACGGCGGTGCTGGCCTGGCAGTTGCCGGCGAGGACGATGGGGAAAGAACGCGCCTGGACGGCGCGCGTGACGGCGAGCGAGATGCGCCGCATGACTTCGATCATGCGGCCGACGTCGCCTTCGAAGCCGTGGTCGACGGGGCCGATGTTGGTGAAGTGGACGGCGGGGCAGAGCTGTTCGAGGGATGTCGCGATGTTGTGTTGGAGCAGCCGGAGTGGACCGCCGCCGACGCGGTGGTCGTAGAGGCCCATGTGGTAGGGGGCGATGATGAGGGTGATGGAGGTGGCGGCGGATGGCATGGTGGGCGGAATTGTTTGGGGGGGAGGATGATTGAGGGGGGTGGTTGTGCTGTGAGGTTGGAGGAGTTGGTGTTTTAAATGTGTGGGTATGACGTAATGGGCTACGAGGGCGGAATATATATTCCTCTGATGCAGAAATTGACGCTGGATAGGAACCAACACGTGATTGTAAGATTATAAATCCATTAAGGCCCTTATACTGCGGATTGTTTATAAGCAAATTTCCATTAGAATCTTCCAGTGCATCCGGGCAGACATTTTCACAGCGATGTAGCGCTATGACACGGCCACAACTACGATTCCTGCATCCGCCAAATCACTACCGAAAACACAATTAAACGTAGGTTATAAGAGAGAGGTAAGAAGAAGTTAGATGGGAATGTGTATGCAGCCTAAAGTATACACTTTTAAATTTGCTACCTCAATGCCGACACCATAACAAATACATTGCACTCGCCAGCTTACTATAAAGTACTACTCGGTTTCTAAATTTATCTTGACACGGTCATTTACTCGGGAAGACTACCACTCGGGCAGTAGGCGGTTAACATCCTGGAATTTGGCCCAGCGAAATTTGTGTAGAACTTTATCCTCTTTCTCAGGGCCTATAAGTGACTGTAGGAGGAAATTATATATTCCGGTGTTTCTCATGTGGCCTTTAGGGCTATAAAGGATGCTGTGGGTTTCACTTTCTTAAAGGCAACTGGATCGGCCCTGCTAAGCTAGAGGTATTACTCAATCCTCTTGGCTTGTCCATAATCAGTCTTCATTAGTTTTCCTAGCGAGATCGTCCAAGTCTCATAAATGGTAAATCATGTTAGTTAAACACCTTAAGGTAAATGGATAAATTCTCAGCGCTTGCCATCGGTTAGAAGGCTCTCATTGCTGGTTAAGCCTATTCGTCAGAAACAGTCAGAAATATACAGGTCTTTAGGTACACACCCACAACCAGAAGCATAAACAATATACGGCAGAAATTCCTACAGAATCGGGGTGCAGGGGTGTTTGATATTCCACGGCTTCTTCGGAACATAATGCGGCAATAAATGAAACCAGCACGACCATGGAAAGTGTAGGCTGTATGCCATGAGTACCCAAGACGGTTAGTGTCCCAAGGTACATGTGATTCCGCACGTGTCAGTGCTCAAGGTGATTGGATGAATGATACGAGGGTGCGAACTTACTGTTCACTGTTCTCTTCAGATGATCTGCGAACCTTGGCTCAGCTGCCCGCGGGACGAAGAGCGAAAGTTAGTTTCAAGATTGCCTCATAACGGGCCGGCGACCCTTAACTTTCGGGATGGACCCCGCTTGTCATCCAGCAATGCCCAAGCCGCAGCGGGCCGCTTGACAGCTCGGTTGACGCCACTTTCAGCATCACTACCCGCACCCCGTGGGGAAAGCGGAACCTACCGGATGCGTGTTCCCTCATGTATATCGATCCCTTCGGCCGAGTCTCGGCGCAATCCTCACTGCGGTTTTAGAGATGAGCTAAATGTTTTAGAGAACGAGCTAAATGAAGCTTACGGGCGGACCAACCTTCGGATCGACCAATGCCACGGGGGTTCTAGAAACCGTGCCTGTCAACTCTAAACCTCAGCTGAAAGCTCTCATAAACGCCCATTCAGCTGCGCTGCAAAACCTCAATACTGCACTCTTACAAGCAACCACTCCCCCATAACAATCCATCAGCAGCGCTGCTGCCACTCCGTCCTTTCCGGATCGACCCGGCACTCCGGTCATCCCTTGATTTGATCATCACAACCACAAGAGCATCGCCAGCATCATGACTCGCCACAAACGCACCCCCACCACCACAACAACAGCAAAAGCCATCCTCGGCGCCCCCCTCGCATCCGTGCTGCCGGCCGACCAGCCGCCCTGGTACCGTCGGCGCAACCTGCTGCGGCTGAACTTCTGCCTGCTGTCCCTCATCCTGTTCTCGTCGGCCAACGGCTACGACGGCTCGCTGATGAACGGGCTGCAGGCGCTGCCGCAGTGGAACGCCTTCATGCGGCACCCCACCGGCGCCTGGCTGGGCTTCGTCAACGGCGCCTCGGCCATCGGGTCCATCTTCCAGTACCCCGTCGCGGCGTGGGCCGGCAACCGCTTCGGGCGCAAGCCGGGCGTCTGGGTCGGGTACGGGTTCTTGTTGCTGGGGGTGGGGTTGCAGAGCGGTGCCGAAGGTGCGGGGGATAGGGGCGTGGCCATGTTCGTGCTGGGCAGGTTCTTTGTCGGGTGCGTCAGCGCGTGGTTCATGGTCACGACGCCGCTGTTGATTGCTGAGACGGCGTTTCCGACGCATCGGGGCGTGCTGACGGCCATGTACAACTGCGGGTGGTACGTTGGTGAGTAAATCCGTATCCCTTTCCCATCCCCAATCACAACCACCTCTCTTCTTCTCCCATACTGACCCGCAGCCCACAGGCTCCATGCTCGCGGCCTGGGTCACCTTCGGCACGCAAACCATCCCCAGCTCCTGGTCCTGGCGCATCCCGTCCCTCCTGCAAGCCGCGCTGCCGCTGCTGGCCATGCCAGGCTACCTGCTCTGCCCGGAGTCGCCGCGGTGGCTGGTGTCGCAGGGCCGCACCGACGAGGCGCGCGCCTTCTTCGTCTACTACCACGGCGACGGCAGCACCTCTCCCACCTCTCCCCCTTCCCCGCCGCAAACCTCCTCCACCTCCGCTTCTTCTCCCTCCTCCTCCACCACCCCCTCCACCACCTCCCTCGCCGACTTCGAGCTCGCCGAAGTCCAACGCGCCCTCGCCCTCGACCAATCCGCCGCCTCCACCCACAACAGCTACGCCGCCATGCTGCGCACACCCGGCAACCGGCACCGCCTCCTGATCTCGCTCACCCTCGGCGTATCCGCGCAGTGGAATGGCAGCGGCATCGTGTCCTACTACCTCCCCGCGGTCCTCTCCACCGCCGGCATCCACTCGCCGCGCACACAAACGCTCATCAACGGCTGCATCCAAGCGTGGAACCTGTTCTGCGCCACAACCTCTGCCTGCTGGCTCGTCGACCGCCTGGGACGCCGGCCCCTCTTCCTCCTCTCCTGCGGCGGGATGCTGGTGTGCTACATCGCGATCGCGGCATTAGCCGGAGTCTACGACGGCGGGAAGGGCGCGGAGGCCGTCGGGGTCGCGGTCATTCCGATGCTGTTCCTGTACTACGCGGCGTACGACGCGGCGTTTACGCCGCTGCTGGTGGCGTATCCGTGCGAGATCTGGCCGTACGCGCTGCGGGCGCGCGGCGTGACGGTGACGATTGCGACGACGAATGTCGCGGTGCTGTTTAATACGCTGGTCAATCCGATTGCGTTGGAGAAGATCGGGTGGCGGTATTATGTTGTTTATGTCGTGTTGTTGGTGGTGATTGGCGCGACGTGTTATTTCTTTTATCCGGAGACGAGGGGGTGTTCGTTGGAGGAGGTGGCGCGCGTGTTTGATGGCGAGAAGGCTGATGTGTCGGTCGGGCTGAGGGGAGGGGGGGAGGGAGGGTTGTGGCAGGCTGAGTCGGCGTCGTCGGGGACACCGTCGTCGTCGTCGTCGGCGGGGGAGAAGGGGGTTGAGGTCGTGCAGCATGAGGATACGGCGGGGTTGACGCATCGGCGGACGCATAGCGTTTGAGGTGGTTGAGGGATCGTTGTTTTGCTGTCTTTTCCCTTTTTGTTTTCTTCTTTTGAAACGTGACTGGAGCACATCTTGGAGAGGATCTGCTGTGCTGTGCTTGATCAGTATTCTTCTGTACTTTCACTTGACTCGTGTATAGGACTTCAACGAGTAAATACCAGAAAGCTATCCCTCGTCCTGGGCTGTTGTTTGATAGGTTACTGTAGCTGTAAGCAGCTGCCCATGAAATCTGCGTGAGGGTTCGGCTGACCTATGCAGCATACACCCGATGTCCATGACGATAGCTGGGTTGGTGGACTTTGGACTTACAGAAGATCAGAAAGTATTGGCCCAAACCGAAGTTACTCGCGAGCAACTCACTACCAGAAGTAAAATTACATATCTTTTATTTGACAAGCCAGACACCCCTGACCGAAATACATACAACTATGAAAGTTTTGTGTTGGACAACATATTGCAGAAGAAGAAACTACAGCTTCTCTTTACAGCAAATCAACAAGTCTTTCCAACGCACGCATCGTCTCATCTCTACCGAGAAAGCCCTTCAGTCCAATACCACTACACTGTCGTCATCCTCTTCTGCAGCTCCGCATTCCGTAGAACATTCCCGACTTGCAATCGGCGCCGTGTCTATGACTATCCAGTCAGAGCAGGTGGTGCTCACTTCGGGGCGGCCACTGCCCGCTCGGGGGGAGACCACTGTGGCTGGTGCCGTGCTGGTATCACGGGGGTAATCGTCGGCAGATATTGCAGACTTTGCCATGAAGATAATGTGGGAAGAGCCGCTAGTCTTTACTTCGGTGCGGACGTTGCCTCCCACGGTAATGTGTATTATGGATGTCGGAGCCGCAGGAGCCGCCGAGGCGGCTGAATTTTCAGACGGTGCATCGTCAGAAGGTGCGTCGTCAGAGTGTGCATCGCCCGAGTGTGGGTCGTCGGTGGGTGGCTGGCTGGAGGGTGGATCTTCAGAAGGTGGCTGTTCGTCGGCGGTGGTGCGACGGCGCTTCGGAGGCTGCTCATTGGCGTTTGCGTCAGGCGCAGCATTCCGACGGTTGCGTGTAGTAGAGGGCGAGGATTTCGGCAAGGATTTTGGATTGGAGGGCGGCTTTGGGGCCGTTTGAGCGCGCTTTATCTGTGATAATCTTGTTGAATAAGCCGCTTGGTGGAGAGTTTACATACGGCTCGTCGACAAGGCGAACATTTCTTGAAAAAAGAACCATCTCTTCTGTGAAAATTAAAATCTGGCTTCAGCGTACGACAGCGCGGGCAATATCGATTGCGGGTCTCGGAGATGGGAGACGGAGTCCATTCGTCTGGGGGTCTGGGGGCTGAAGACGAAGACGTATTAGGAGAAGACATCGTAGCGCAATGGCAAAAAATGCTTTCCAGTGACGAACGCGAAACAATGCGACGCGACGCGTCAAATTTGATGTTGTGTGTACCTGATAGCTACCGGGAAAACCATAGGCCGGCATGGTTGTACAAGCCATTATTGGATGGCGTTGACATCCTGGCTGTCTTCTTGACGCTGCACTAGTCCGCTCCGGGTAATGCGATTGCAGGTTCTTCTTAACCACCCTTCTACAGTTCCCTCTCGTAGCTGAAGGCTAGCGTGAAGGATGGTAAGAACCTAAGTAGAACTATACATTAGCTCATAGAGTCTTTGTTGGAACCAACCGCATCCGTAATTTTAGATCAGAGGAAACACTAAGGATTGAACTTTGGGACGGGCCTCTTACTTCAATATCCAAGTTAAAAATACGACAAGTCCTTACATTGGGGAGCAGACAGCGCCAACAACAAAAGCTCAGAACCCAATGTTCTCATGAGCCTTCCCCATGTGTGCGTACGTGTCACCCGAACTTTGAAAGACCTCCATACAGAACCAGCAAATATGGGTCCCACATCCCCTGCACGTCATATGATTACACCCCCACGTCTTCTCAATCATGGTGTCGCACTTCGGGCACGCTCGAACATCGTTCTCCTCCCTCCACTTCTTAAACGCAGCCTCGCCATCCCCCGCCAAATCCCCCGCTTCCGCACACGACAAGCCGTCGTGCGCCGCGACGTGGCACGTCGTACAAACATCCACGAGGCACTCGTCACACAGCACCGTCCGCCCGTCTGCGCTACACCTGTACACGCGGTCGCAGTCCGGCGTCGGACAGAACTGGAAAACGTCGAGACGGGCGCGGACGTACGACGCAAAAGCCTTCTGCAGCAACGTCTCGAATGCTGCAGCGGGGACAGCGTCGGAGAGCTCTCGAAGCGTCAGCACCTCGTTGCAAGACTCGGAACCGCCGCCGAGACAGCGGATCGGGATGCCCGCGCCGTCGCCGGTCGACGCGCATTGGCCGGTGAGGCACTCGCGGCAGTACGTGTGGCCGCACTGTCTGCGGATGGGGTCGACGGGGGTCGTCCAGCACACGGCGCAGAGATCGTCGTCGTCGGAGGGGGAGAGCGCGGCCATCTGGTTTTGTAGCTGATCTCCGTCATCACCTGTGTTGGACAGCATGGCGCAGGCTCTTTCGAAATCGTTGGCGGAGCCGCGGAAGGTGACGGTCTTCGGTGTTCCCGTGATGTCGATCTTGACGGCGTCCTTGCCGAAGGTCTCGACGAGGCGCTTGAAGCCTCCGTGGAGAGCGGAGCGGAGTGATTGTGGCGTCAGGGGGATGGTGTGGAGCATGCTCGAGAGCTCGGACTTGCGCTGTCGGAGTGCCGCTGCGGCGTTTTGCACGGCATTGGGAGGGCCGTAGATGCGCAGGAGTAGTTTCTTCATGTCTCTGTAAATGAGGACCGAGTGCTCTTCCATGAGACGTTGAATGAATTCTACTCCGGCTGGCTGAAAGAAGTAGAGGTCTTGGATGGGGTCATCGCCGTCCGTGGCGACTGTGCCAGCCAGAATCTTTTCTACTGAGCCCTTCGCTTTTGCTACTGCCTGGCGATCGTCTCCGTATATCCGCAAGGTCATGTGGAGAGAATGGGTGGGCGCATCGTAGCTTTTGATGTGGACGTGGTGCGCTTCCCAAAGCTGTGCCTTCAGCTCATCTACATCCGCCTGAACCGCTCGTAGAATGGGCGCTTGCACGGACAACTTGACAGAGACGATTGCCGAGACGTGGACTTTCGAATTTCCCAGCTCAGGAAGCTTGCGTCCATCGAGTTGGCTTGCCGCCTTTCGTGCGTCTTCGGCGTTGACGAAGCGAGCTGTGGCCTTGCCTTTGGCGCTGGTGTGGTCATTGATGACTTCCCAATCTGAGAGCGGTCCGAAATCTTCCAGCTGACGTCTCACGATCCGTTCTACCATGTAGGTAGGGGTGTCATAAGATGCAGGCCCCCACTTAACGCCCTTAGTCTTTTTTCCAGAGAGAGGATGAAGTAGGTCCGAGGATGTTGTATCAACATGTAGGTTGCCCGCTTGAACGGAGTGTATAACCGAGCCTGTGCCTCGATAGGCGTGCGTAGGAGGCGCTTGATATGTCACTTGGGGCTTTCTTCCACGAATTGTCCGCTTGCCGAGCAGTTTGACGGCAGCAAGAGCGGCATCCCTCTTGTCGAAGTGGATCCAAGCGACCTTCGACGGCTTGAACCACGCGCAGCTCACGGTACTCAGCTGCAACCGCTTCGCGCCCGAATCACCTCCCGCATGTTGTATCCGCGTTGCTGCTAGCGTCCTGCCATCCATCCTCAACTTATGTCCAGCCTGGCGCAGGAAGTTCTCCGCAAAAGACGGGTCCTTGACTCTGATTTCGGCAAGTTGTTCTGAGCCATCGGGGATCGATCTAAGCTGGATGCACTCCGTACGAACGTTTGCGAACCCGAGCGAGGCCGCAAGTGCGGCTATGCGACCGACGTTGACGCCGAGAGGAACGTGCGAGAGCTGGATGACGGAAAAATCAGACCGCAGCGATACGCTCTGCACCGTAGCTCCGTCGCCGAAGATCACGGTTGCGCCGCTGAGCGCTTTGGACAACTCCCCGGCGTGATTGATGGTTGTTTCGGGGGTAGCTTGCGTCGTTGGAGTTACCTGTGGCTGGTGAAACGGAACAGGAGGTGTGGGGGTGACGGCAGCGGATACGGCGGACTGTTGTGGAGCTTGAATGACTTCGTGGCGGAACCGGCAGCCTGACCCTTTCTGGCAGACTCCGCGGAGGAAGAAAGTACAGACTGGAGCGCCGCTCTTGTCTGTCTTTGGCGCCGTCGCAGTGGGTGGCGTTCCAGTGTGCTTGAACTTGCAAGAGAACCCGTATTTACATTTCCCTTGAGAGAAAAAAACACAAGTGGGCGGCTCAGCGTGGTTTCGTGTTGCGGTCGAAATAGAGTTGTCGGTCCGTTGCGCGGGAGGCTGGGAGATCCGCGAGCCTGCGGGAACGCCTTCAAGTTCCGGCAGAGGCCACGTGGGCTTTGCTTTGGCATGCTCGAACATGCATGTGTCTCCCCTGCGGCAACTGCCTTGCTCAAAATAACGACATACAGTCATTGCTGGAAATGGCGTTGTGTTTCAGTTCGGATCGCGGTGGATGTGGTGCGGGGCTGGATCGCCGCGGCGAGCCCTTCAGGTTACACAATTGAGGCTCCGCATTGCTTTGTCGACACGAAATATTTTGTGAACAGCCCTTAAAACTACTTTGGAAAACAGGCTAGCATAGCTGAGCAGCGACGCAATTTCATCGGGCATGAAGAGATGGACTGGACGCGTGACAACCTGCGCGGCTCTCTGAATGAATTCAAGCAGCTTCGTATTCCCATGCGTTCGTGGACTAGGCGACGATCTGAGCCAGACGTATGGTCGAACATATCTGGATTAGCGGCTGACGAGATATCAACAGTGTGGCGTGGCCCCCAGGCTGCCGAGTAGTGCTTCTGATCCAATCGCACACGCGCTTCGGATTAGAAATAAATCGAAAGCCGACCCCACTTTCGCAAGCCACATCTGGGCATTTCAGCTGTCCTATATTAAGCAGCACGAACATAATACTTCTACCGGATGATTGCTTCCTCCTCAGTCTGATCCGTGAGCGCACTGCGCTAATTTTTGGCTGTCTTCTCTACAACTATGGACCAGGGTCGAAAGACCTTGACGTACCGCGTGCGTCAGCTACCTCTGGAATTCGACAAGGCTCGAGTTATCTCGATCCTACAACTGCAACTTCGTGATGACACAGACTCGCCACAAGTCCGCGTATACTCGCTCGCTCGAGATGTCGCTTCTTTGCACACATCACGCACGAAGACGGCGACGGTTACCATCGACCCTCCACCTCCACCCCTTACGAATCAGACAAGATGGAGTTTCTCGACAGATTACAAAGGATCACAATATAACATCATCGTGGACCTCGACTTCTTGGACTTTACAGTCCTCAATGAGATTGACGACGAACATCATGCTCTAGAGTATGTAATCTGTTCAGATTAAACTTGGCGTAATACTGATAGAAGCAGCTGTATTGCAATCAGTGGCCTTGGAAGCCATCCGTTTGGCTCCTGGCAACATCGTGGTGGAAGCCCATTCATGTGGCTCAGGGATAGTGTTCCTCATGACCTTCCAGGCGTCCGGTCAATCATCTATGGTTACGATTCTCAAGTCCCAGAAAGCAACTCATTCCAAACCCCCCACGATATCGCGGCTAGGTTTGTGAACCGTCTAAAGTCTGTTGGTTTTGGATCTTCGCAATCGAAGCCAGTGGTATTTCTTGCCCATAGCCTGGGTGGGATCATACTGAAGGAAGCTCTCATTATTCTTGCCAGTATCTCTGACCAGGAGTACTCCATTCTGGGGTATCTTAAATTGGTCGTTTTCTTCGGGGTGCCTCATAATGGCATGTCGACAGAACGACTCATTGCTATGGTAAAACATCAGCCAAATGAGGGTTTGGTTCGTGATCTTTCCCCCGGATCATCATACCTCTTTCATGTGGAAGAACGCTTCAATGGCGTACATGCCCAGAGAGAGTTCCGAATTGTCTCCTTTTACGAGACTAAAACAACAAGAACGGTTCAGGTTCGTATATACTATCCCGATTCTCCTCGACAAAAAAATGCTGATCAATTCCGAAGCAAAACAATAACGGAAGGTGGTCAAGAACCGGCCCCTTAATACGCATGGTGGACCGTCAATCTGCCATACACAAACGTTCTCGTGACCCTGAAGACATCTATGGCATTGATGAAGACCATTCAGCAATGGTCAAGTTCCCTCCTGGTGACTTAAACTACCTATGCGTACTTGATTGTCTTGATGTGGTGGTTTCAGCCTTGGAAACTTATCGATTGAGAAGATTCTCTCAGTCTCACGCTCCAGAAGAGGAGCGTAGCAACGAAGAACGGGTCTCTATCGCGAGCACTGAATTAGTAGAGGCGCCTCTGACTCATGGCCAAAGAAAAACTCATGCTATGACTCCTGAAGGTCTGTCTCCAATATAAACACAATACAGACGGGCGCTAATTCATCATAGCTATTATTGCATCGCTTCAGCTGCAGGCTCTATACCGCAGGGTTACCGAGGTTTCGCGCCCTCACCAGTCTACCTTTGACTGGATCTTCGACGAAACAGCCCTAGGTTTCACTACCTGGTTGTTAAAAGGTGAAGGCACATACTGGATAAGAGGCAAGCCGGGCTCAGGGAAATCAACGCTTATGAAACACATCACGCAACACCGAGATACCCATGGCATTCTTGATAGGTGGAGTCACCCTGTGAGGCCTATCAAAGCAGCATTCTTTTTCTATCACCGCGGCTCAAAGATCCAGAAGTCTTTCGATGGCTTAGTCAGGAGCATTCTGGTCCAAATTTTGAAGGCCATGCCTGGACTTTGTGCTTTCATTCCAGAGAAATGTCTCCCACAGACAGGAAGGCGTGGCTTTGCCTGGAGCCCGACAGATCTGGACATTGCGCTGCAATCTGTTCTTGCCCAGCGGCCTAGTTCGCTGAAGATCTGCCTGTTCATCGATGCTTTGGATGAATTTGATGGCCATCTAGAGATTCTGGCAGACTTCCTGAAGAGTCTGATCAAGGGAGGGTGCAAAGTCTGTTTTTCAAGCCGACCAAGAGATATCCTTGAGAAGCATTTTGGATCGGGCCCTGGGATCAGCATCCACGACCATACGAAGAGGGACATCCAAATCTACACCGTGGAGAGGCTGGGAAACCTCCCTGGCGTACGAGGCTCCAATCATCTACCAGGGGACATGCGTGACGCAATCAACAATGCAGTAAAAGAGATCCGACGGAAAGCGAACGGAGTTTTCCTATGGGTGAAGCTGGCCTTGGATCGAATTGAACAAGATAAAGTTCCTACCAGCGGGCTTTTCCAACAGCTACACGATCTACCCACAGAATTAGAAGACTTCTATGCGTCCATCATTGAGCGCATTCCTCACGAGTTCAGATTGGAAACATATCTCACGCTGGATGTCATGCTACGGGCTTTTGAGGAACACACTACGCGAACGATCTTCCAGATTGTGCAATGTGCCCAATGTCAGACTTTGGATGAGTGCATCGAAGCCTTACAGAAAAGAAACGATTTCTGCCAGTTCTGTCAGCATCTGAAAGAGCGTTGTGGGGGACTCATTGAGATCTCGGAACCTTTCGGTCTCAATAACCGTGTTCGGCTCATGCATGAGACCGTACGAGAATTCATCAGTGGCCCACGGTTTCAAGAGGTCATTGTGGGTCCTGCAGCCATTTTCAACGCTCAAAACGGGTATACAGAGCTTGCGAAGCTATTTCTTGTCGCTGCAAGATGTCCACCAAACATCATAATCTTCGGCGGCCACGACAAGCAAACTCTTGTAAAGCTATGTTTATCCTACTGCCACTTTGCGGAATCTACGACAGGTCTTTGTCAATCAGAGTTAATAGACGATTTGGAACCTTCTGATTGGAAAAGACTATCTGATACCAACTTCAAAGACAAGGAGAATTTCATTCCTGGATTTCCGACTTCAGCTGTGGACTTTGCAGTCCGTGCCGGGCTTTCAATATACATACGACAGAAGCTGGCAAATAGTGAGAATGTGGAGTTAATCTCTCAAGAGGTACTCCATAGTGTCACTGAAACTACCATAGAGACGGAGTTGCTGACCAGTGAAATGTATTGGTACCACTTCTTTGACCCAAACCTTGATCGCATAGCGCGGATACCCCTGGAGAGACCAGGATCACGATGTCTTGGCGCAACAGCATTCGGATCTCTTTTGCTTACGCGGGTGATACCTCAAATTCCTGAATACGCTTACGACCTGGGAGCCACGATCAGGAATGTACACAAATCTGAGCGATTTATCGATTTGGCTCGCATCTTTCTCGAAAACGGACAGGATCCAGACATGGAAATGATTGAGGTATCAAGATTCGTGGACAGGCCATGTGGAAGCTCAAAAGGCCCGAGGCCCTTGCACGTTTCATTCAACGACATGGCAGAGCTTATATTAAGCTACAATGCCGACCCTAATGCTCGGGATAGAACGGGAAGAACACCACTCGATGTAGCTCTCCAAAGGGTAGAGCTTGGCCGCCAATCTGTTGTGTTCTGGATGAAAGCTGAATTCGAAGAGCTCCTCGCAGACCATATTGATATGTTGATAGGAAGAGGGGCTTGTATTACTCAAGCAGGGCTCATGTTCTATCCCCTCTGCTTGTCTATGTTTCAGAACAGTCAGCGTTCTCTTGGGAGCATACGCGACCTCCCGGGAAAGTCGGTCGAGAACGGTTTTCTTTCTCATTCTCAATTTGGGCTCCATGTTATGTCTACTAGATTGAAGGTGGGAATTCCTCTTCGGAGACTGGTGAAACGTCTTAGGCAGCGCGAGGATTATGACAATGACTACCTTCAAGGCCCTGGAATTCTTCTTAAAAGAGATGACGACAGAATTCCTTACAAGAGCGATTCTCGTTTGCGGTAGCGTATACATTAGAGATTGCTTTTGTACATATGAATGAGATGTTGCACTGATGCATTTCAAATGACGATGATCTGCTCCAACAATTAATGTGACTGTGACCAATAGATCTTCCCCACACTTAAAGAAAGAGGAACACGTCCTATGCAAAGCTTAGAGATCTTCGAAGAATAATTGCGCACGTAAATGTGAGAACTCCCGGGTCGATCTCTGGACCCCAAATTGGATCCGCAGGTTGTATGCGCGCTGCCACCAGCGTGCTTGCACTCATCGCCGAGTAAATGTGAGTATAGATGAGAAAGCCCCGTATGTAGCGGCCTGGAAAGCGGTACCATAGCATCCGCCATAGGCGTTAATGTTGGAGCCCTTATCGAGTAGCATTTAGCTACCTTCTTGCGTTCTTCGTGGCAGCATCCTGAAGTATCCTGCAGATCGCTGGCTGGAGAAACCCACTTCTCCGGACGAGATCCTCGTACACGTCGGCGCCCTCGTCAAGGAGCATCCGGACAATCATCTCGTAATCGCTTTCTGCAGCAGCTTCGAGAGGACTATCGAAATACTTTCCACCTCGAGCGTTGACGTTTGCGCCCGCGTCGAGCAGCAATTTAACCACATTCTGGCTTCCTCCGGCGGCAGCAGCTTGGAGAGGATTACCCCAGGGAGCTCCGTCTTGAGCGTTGACGTTGGCGCCAGCGTCAAGTAGCGTTTGAACCACCTTCTCGTGTCGTTCGAATGCAGCAGCCTCGAGAGCGGTACCGTAGGACTCGTCTTGGATATTAACATCTCCTCCGCGC
This sequence comes from Lasiodiplodia gonubiensis, assembly GCA_009829795.1. Taxonomy (NCBI): domain Eukaryota; kingdom Fungi; phylum Ascomycota; class Dothideomycetes; order Botryosphaeriales; family Botryosphaeriaceae; genus Lasiodiplodia; species Lasiodiplodia gonubiensis. Next base: position 8,772 of record RHKH01000233.1, on the reverse strand, counting down.
TGTATAAGCAGCTCTACCACGGCTTTGCTGCCCTCTTTTGCAGCATGATGAAGCGCTGTTGCTCCAAGCGCATCCCTCTCATCAACATGGATCCCCTGGTCAAGAAGGTGTTCCACAGCTTCAAGCAAACCAAAGGACGCAGCTTGGTGTATCGTTCCCCTCGGTATTTGTCCTTGCTCCCAGAACTCTTTTAGTTCAGGCACGTAGAAGAGCTGCGAACAAAATATTGTCGATACTTTGCTCATAGCGCTAGGTACGGAGCAGTTGGCACCTGTGAAAGGCTGCTGCTGAGAATCTCGTGAGGGACGAAGTGCCCTCATTTGAAACAAAGCCGTGTGATAGGACTCTCCTAAGTTCATGAAGCTTCTGAGCTTCTGCAAGGAATCTTTCGATAGGTCGCCGGCCTTTCTTGTATGGATATCAAAATGACGTGCTGCATACCAAAGGAACGGAGCATCGCGAAGACATCGTCTCAGCTCTTTCCGATCCTGGAACGGTCCAAATTGGGGCATGTGGATTAAACGATCGATGCATGTTGTCGCAAGAGTTTGTTGGGAGTAGCAGCGCTGGCTAAGTTGCGGGAAGCCTCCTTGACTGACGTCTCCAGGCCTGGTGAAGAACTCCTTAACCGAATAGTGAATGGGTCGAACGACTCTCCAGCTGTCCATCTCCAGCATGTTAGAGCATGCGCTGAGGATCGACTCTTTTTCTTCAGGCTCCGGCCAGAACTTTTGCAGGTCTGCGTGTCTATCTGCGACAGCGACGGCGTGCCGTAGCTCATCAATCGTCAGCGGCCTCTCCGCGTAGAAGACCCACATAAAGCAGGCAACTGCAAGCTCCTTCATGCCGTCGTCGTAGTTTTCGATCTGCTGTGCCACCCGGCGGTAGGTACCATCCAAGCCCGTGGGCAATTTTTGAAGAGCCTGTTCGACGTAATGGTCCTTGCGCCTTTTGCTTGCTTTGCAAAGCTGATGCAATTGGAGATTCACCCAGAGAAACCTATAACAAGTAAGCACTTTGCCTTAGTTTGCCGGTAGCACCGCCACTTACATTCCCTCAGATCTACTCGTTAGAGTTTCGATAATATTCTCGGCAAGCTTTTCATCAGCGATGTGCAACTCCTTCTCCAGTCGCAGCCTCCATACTTCGTCGAACACGTATTGTTCAATGTCTGCGGCCACGCTTGCAGCCTCAAGCTGGATAGTTGGCATGCCTAGTGCTTCAAACTTGTTGACGATATCCTCCTCCCGACGGCTGGTAACTAAAATTCGTATGTTGGAAACAGTTCCCAGAGCTTCGGCAAGAAAACGGAGCATTCGCGGTCTTTCATCATCCAGGCACTCATCGAGGGCATCAATGATGAGAAACACATCTTCAAAATTGTCGGTGATCATGTTGAAGTTGTTCAAGTTCGCCAGAGTCGATGGAGAATCGGCATTTTGCTTCGCTTTTTTGAAACCGTCAGGGATAGAATCTGCTTTCCGACACAGCTGTTTGATGAGAGACAGAACAATCTGGGCGAATCCCTGAGAGGTTGCTTGTATGTAGTCGTAGTAAGCGAAGCAAATTCCGACTTTCTCGTCAGGTCCCCAAACTTCAAAGAGTCTTTCAACAACGTGGGAACTACTCGTCGGTTTAGTAGGTATTTTGGAGGGAGGACCTAGCATTCACTTACGCAAGTATTGATTTCCCAGCTCCAGCTGATCCAAGTAAGCTTGTGTCTCAGTGGATAACGTGTAAGCTTACGTTTGCCATGGCACCACAAAAGTGAACTTGTTGTGCTGCTGAGCCATTTGTCGAACTCCCAAGTCTGCAAGAACCAATCGCCTGTCCCAGGGTGCCTTTTCTCATAGACTGCTGTATGCTTTTCATCATGGGAAGCCGTTGAGATCCAGTTCAGAAAATCCTCCCTGTCCTTGACTTGAATTGAACTGTTAGCAGTGCGCAATGCTACAAAAGGACAGTGCTTGATGAACTTACCCAATTCTCTCTGCCTCCTCTTCTTCTCATCAAGTGAAAGTTTCTCTACCATCGTTATTGTCGCTGCTGCCGCAGCATGGCCCAAAACCTGCAGGTGGTGCTGCATGCTCAACTTGATGTCACCGAACTTTTCCTCGAAAGGCTCCCATTGCGATCGGAAGAAGACAGTGAAGGACACATATCGTTCCCTCTCCTGATCAAGGTTGACGAACACCCGTCGCGCCTCTTGGTAGAACTTCAGGATGTCACCATACACGGCAGCCAGAGTGGTACAGACCAGACTGTCATCGCGTGTACTCATGGCATATTCGGCGAGAACATCCAGGAAGTCGCCGAATTCAACCATCATCTTTGATAGCCGGTCGAAGAGGGAAGTAAAGTCTTTCGCAAGGTCGACAAGTAGACGCAAGCCACCGACAACGAGCGAGGATATCTCGGGACTATGCTGGATAGCAATTGCAGCGCCGCCGAGGAATCGGTCGAGTAGACCTAAGAATTTGGTGAGAGATTTTGAATGCTTCCGCAGCGACGAGTTCTGCATGTGATCATCATCGAGATCTCGGAGTTCTTGCAGGACGTTCTTCTCGTTGATTCCTCTGCTAGCATGCTGAAAGGCTGCCTTCTCGTCCTCTGGGAGCCCATCGATATGCTTCTGTAGCGCTCGAGCGAAAGCTTCATTGCGCAGAGGTGCTGCGGCAGCGGTTACAGGCGTGGGAACGACTACTGAAGGTACAGTCGATCCCGCTGTTGTAAGAGTGCACGAGATCAATGGTTGCTGTCCTGAAGTTGTAGATGTTGAGGCTAAAGCAGCTGGCTCGTTCGGTGTTTGAGGTTGTGAGGACTCTTGGCGAGAAGGACCCTTGTAGAAGAAGCCCTTCAGACGGTCGCGTTTTCTCATCATAGTATCGGTATAGAGCTCAAGACTGTCGATCGGAGGAAGTGGGGTAGGGCTAACAATTAAGAAGAAGCTTGTTGGCTAAGCCCTTCAGCTGTGGCGAAGGTAAGGCGTATTTCCTTGCACCGTGCCTGTTAGCGCTTTTCTTAGCGTAGTCGGGACGGTGATACTGCTGTTTTAGTAAACCATCGCGCTCGACTGGTCGATAGTGGCTCTTGGCAGTATGGGGGCTAACCCTGTACTACAGGCGCTACCCGAAGCATCCGTAGTCTTTCGACTAGAATGCTACTACAACATACGCCCATGAAGAAGATCTATCTCAGTTAAGTTCTAGTTCTAGAACTCTCTCTATTATA
>RHKH01000052.1:178917-228269 GCA_009829795.1 Lasiodiplodia gonubiensis | reverse complement strand
CCCCCTCCCATTCCTCCTCCCTTTCCCCCTTGAGAAACTCACTTTTTCTCTGTCGCACACGTCATATTCATATGGTAAATACGGGGAATTCACCGGTATCTTATCGACCTTCGCCAACTACCACCCTCGCTCGCGGCTTCAGCAGCTGTGACTTCTTCGGTTACCTTATCGCCAGTAGCAGCAGCAGCAGTAGTAGTAGCGCTATAGAGCCTCATACGCCCGCGAGAGGGAGGAAGAAGAAAAGAAAAGAAGAGGGGGGGAAGACCTAATAGTCTTTTATAAAGCGATTGCGCAAGTCGTGCTTCTCATATAGTCCTTAGTAGATATGGGTGGTACATATATAGAGAAGCAAGAGAAACGACCTTGCCGGTATAAGTTATAGTAGGTAATATATAAGGTGATACATGAGGTGTTCCTTCGTGATGAGATACCGGTGAATTCTCTACATTTACCATTTTGATGGGAGCGACAGAGAAAAAGTGAGTTTCTCTAGAGGGGTACAAATAAGATATTGGGGGGGGGTACAAAAAGTAGTCGCCATACTAGAAACGACTCGAAGTATGAGGGCTTAGCTACACTGTCGTGTAACAAGGCTGAGCCTGTAGCCCCGCTTTATTATTGGTAAATAGTACCAATGGTAATTTTCCTATGCCCCGCCTCGCCCCACAAGCCTCCACTCTCAGCTTACAACTACCTGGGTCGGGCTTGCTTAGGATAGGTCTGTAAATAAGCGATACTCACAGTATCCTATAGTACTAAGCGCTTTCATCTTCAAATGCAGCCTCGTAATCCCGTCTACAGGTATGCCGGATAAACAAGTACATTGTAAATGATATTCCATGTCACTGTCATATGGTCAGCCTCACGATCTGTACGCGATGATAGACATTGATGAAGGAATAACTGCTTTTACTTCAAGTTTTCAGCCTTCCACAAAAAGTAATTCCAGACCATGCAGGCTTTTATAAACACAGTATTTTTCATGCATTATTCTTAAGGTAATTTACATTTGTTGCAGAATTCACGTCCTTTTTCTAAAGCCTCAACTTAAGTATAGGCCTTTGACAGTGCCACCTTGGCATTTGGGACGGATGAATAAATGACACTAATAATCGTATCATGGCATAAGATGCGTACTGCAATTAGGAGCCAATGGCAGGCCGCGATGGATGCATGGCGTCTTCGCGTGGGTCCAACCAATTATTACACGTCTCGATAATGCATCTTGCCTGATGCACGACCGACGAACCACCTTCTCCAAAACACTGGGCCCGGCATCTCGGGAGGACTGGTGGAGTGCGACGCCAAGATGATTTGATCACGCCGGTGTCTGTCGTCTTCTTGTATAGGCGCCAGGGTGGACCTGGTGCCGCCATACCTCTTCCCAATTTTCTCTAAGCGTGAACCCAATATGCAGGTCTCTAACAAAATACAGGAATGCCGGTTCAAATGTGAAACATAATCTAATTGATCGCAGATGCCGCATTGAAACCCACGCTTTGCCAGCTGTTCGTAAATTCGTTGCTACTTCTTTTCAATGATCCATGATCTTTCCGGGATTCAGCAACCAGTGGGGGTCGAGAGCACGCTTGATGCTCTTCATCACTTCAACTGTTTCCGGTCCGAGCTCCTTCAGGAGCGACGCTTTCTTTCCAAGGCCGATTGAGTGCTAGAGAGATTAGCTTGAGCCCGTATCGGAAAAGTAGCCGAACATACCTCGCCGGTGCAAGTCCCGTCCATTTCGAGCGCCCGGTCCACCATCCTGTACACGCAGTTCTTCACGGCTTCGTATTCCTTGGGGTCTTTCTTGTTGTACAAGATGCTCTCATGGAAGTTTCCATCGCCGATATGACCAAGGACACTGGCAAAGACTCCGAGATTGTCCATCTCCTTTTTCGATATCTCTGCACAGCGTGTCAGCTCACGGATCCAAGGGGAAATCCGTGGACGAACTCACCGATAATATCCGGCAGTCTCGACAGTGGCACAGCAACGTCCGTCGACCACACATCCAGGTCACCTTCCCTGAGCGCCAGCATGCTCCACAGCGCCTCTTTCCTCGCCGACCACAGTTCCTTCTGGTCCTGCGGATCCGTCGTGAATTCGAAAGCACCCGCGTTGTGGGATTTCGCAATGGCCTTCACCAGCCCGATGTTCTCCTGGACGCCGGCCTTCGTGCCCGAGAACTTGAAGAACATGGTCGGGGCCTCCTTCCACGTCCTCTTGGTCGCCTTGACTCTGTTGATGACGCTCATCTGGACCTCGTCCATGATTTCCATGGCCCCGACCGGAACGCCTGCCCGCATGATCTCCGCCGCGGCCGAGGCGGCCTCTCTTATCGTCGGGAACGGCACTACCGCGACGCTCGTCTCTTGCGGAATGACGGTGAGCTTCAAGGTGATCTCCGTAACAATCCCCAGGGTACCTTCGGAACCGATGAACAGATTCGTCAAATTATACCCCGCCGACGTCTTCCGCGGCCTCCGCCTCGTCTTGATGACGGACCCGTCGGCCAGCACGACCGTCAGGTTGACGACCCACTCCTTCATCGTCCCGTACCGCACCGCATTCGTCCCGCTGCAACTCGTCCCGACCATGCCCCCAATCTTCGCACTCGGGCCCGGGTCAACCGGGAAGAACAGGCCCGAGTGCTTGATCTTCTCGTTCAGCTCCATCCACGGCACGGCGGGCTGGACGACGACGTCCATGTCGTCGGCGTGCAGGTCGAGGATGCGGTCCATGTGGGCGAAGTCGATGCTCACGCCGCCGAAGGGGGCCGAGAAGTTGGCCTCGAGGCTCGAGCCGCCCGAGTACGGGATCATGGGGATCCTGTAGCGGTGGCACACCTGCGCGATCTGCGACACCTGCGCCGTGCTGCGCGGGTACGCCACGGCCACGGGCAGCTGGTCGATGTTGATGCTCGACCATTCCGAGTAGCCGTGCGCGCGCAGGTCGTCGTCGTCGGTGCTGATGGCGTCGGCGCCGAAGAGGGCGCGGAGCTCGGCGATGGCCTGTGGGGGTTAGTGGACTTCGTCATGCGTGTAGGAAGCGGAAGCTTGTGAAAAGATATGTACCTTTTCCATTTCTTTTTGGGAGGCATAGACGGGTTTGTTTGTGCCAGACTTGAAGACATTGAAAGAATTATTGTCGTAGACACCGTAGAGGTATGTCAGAGCTCCAGTGAAGCTCGAGAACAGTATCACACGGCCGGTCGTCCAGAAGGCCGGTGGGCTTGCTTTCACAGAATTTTTCGCGGCTTGGACGGAACTCTTCCGCGCTTGGGAGATGACGCCATTTGCATTGAAGGGACGCACAAGCGGCCGCAGTTGCCTGGCAGCTCGGAACATGGTGGGAAGGAGGGGCACGCACACGACACAGACCGGCGAGCGGAGAGTAACGGGCGGCGTCGAGTTGCTTATAAACATGTAGCTGAACCGGCAACTAGCGGGCTATCGGGCGGTCTCCGCTCAGGAACCCGTCGAAATGCGGGAAAAAAGACGCTTAGTAGAGCAGGTGGGGCTTGGTAACTGTCATCATGGCTGACGGTTCACGATGCGCGTGCCGGATCGTCGCGCCGCAAGATGCAGGTCTGACGGCGTTGGGCTCGAATCAATGTTGCGCCGAAGCAGAGTGCATGATCAGCTGCAGGGGCCACCGTTGGGCTGAGATTGCGGGGAAAGGTGCAACGAGAAAGCGGGCTGACAAGCTGAATATACGTAAATTAGCAGACCACCATCTTCTGGAATTTCAATGTTTGACACCTCGTGTGACGGCCGGGTGAGCCACACTCGGGAGTGCTGAATCAACCGAGGTGAGGTTTGCGGCGTCGGAAACCGGGGGCTTGCAGCGGATTGCCGCTCCTGGCTATGATCGATTGCGGCTGTTGCTAGCAGAACCCGAGCCGCGCCCACTCTTCACCTAAGCAATGCTCTATCCGACTCCATAATGGCGTGCGCGACAAATTTTCCTGCCCTTAAATGAAGCCACCATCGGTGCCTGCATTTCCATTCCCACCATGACCTGAAGCCGGGGTTTCTCAAATTCCCTCAACCAGGCCAATGTGGGGGGACGGCCAGCGCGTGGGGGTCACCCAGGCTGCCAGCAAGCATTACCCACCAAGCGAAGTGCCTCGTGACGAGCGCCCGCCTGCTCTGGATCTCGATGTGGCTGAAATGCTTCAAGCACCATTGGCACGATTCAGGAAAAAAAAAATAGTTCCACAAGAATCGTTTGAAGGTGCATAACTCACTTGTCTGTCTCTTCACCGGCGCTTGAATACACAATGCCGAAAGGAAGCTCATGCAGGACGCGTTGAATCAGATCTTGTTGGTGCCGACGTACATGCATATGCCGGATGTTTTTGACGAGGTAGTCGCCGAAGTCCGATATCTCCGAATATATTTTGGCAGACCGCGCCTGGTGTTGCTTTCTACATGTCCCTCACGGCGCATTCATTGACCTTTTTCGTCTATTTTTCTCTATGCTGCAGAGAGTCATTCAGAATCATTTCCACTGTTATCTCATTGGCTATCCAGGTCACTCAGCGTGTCCGATGTCGGCATCTGATCATAAAGCGAAACCAAGATGCAGTGGTTGAAGAATAATTTAGCAGTGGAAGTCCTGTTTACTCCAAAGTAACTACAGGTAGAGACAAGCTCACGCTGCAGGCACATCCGCAAGGCGGGGCGCTATTCCTTATCAGGGCGCCAGAAAGTCGCCGATAGTGCGAGTCATTCGTCACTTCTTTTCCCAGACCCTCCGTTCCACTACATCACCAGCCAAACCCTCATGCTCATAAGCCTGGCGCGGTCCTGGGCCTCCACCCTCAGCCGTAACCCGCGCCACTTCAGCACAGCAGCAACAATGGCACGCGACTACAATGTGCGCCTCCCCCACACGCAGTTTCGCCAAAGAAAAAAAAGTTACAGCATTGCTAACTGACATGCGACAGGCTGCCGTCACGGCGCTCAACACGCTGCAGAGCAACTTCGCCATCGTCGACGCTATCCGGAAATCCGGGCTCGGAATGAACAAGAATGCCATCCCGGAGATGCTCGAATGGCTCCGCAAAGCCGGCTACGAGGTGTGCGGCTCCCCCAAGCCGCCAAACGTCAACCCGCGCTGACCTCGCAAACCAGCCCTCCGACTTCGACCGCCTGAAGCCCATCCACATCTCCGGCACGAAGGGCAAGGGCTCGACGAGCGCCTTCGTCTCCTCCATCCTCGCACAGTATCAGACGGCGCCGGCGTCCGCCCCCGCCCCGCGCAAGATCGGCCTCTACACCTCACCACACCTGAAATCGGTGCGGGAGCGCATCCAGATCAACAACACGCCGCTGAGCGAGGAGGCCTTTGCCAAATACTTCTTCGAGATATGGGACCGGCTGGAAGCAGCGGCGCGCGCTGAGGGCCAGGATCCCGCCGCGCCGGGCATGAAGCCCGTGTATTTCCGCTTCCTGACCATCATGGCGCTGCACGCATACCTGCGCGAGGGCGTCGACGCGGCCGTCATCGAGTGCGGCATCGGCGGCGAGCACGACAGCACCAACGTCGTCGTACGTCCAACCGTCACGGCCGTCACCAGCCTGGGCATCGACCACGTCGCCATGCTGGGCGGCACCCTGCCCGAGATCGCCTGGCACAAGGCCGGCATCTTCAAGCCGGGCGCCGCGGCGCTCTCGGTGCCGCAGAGCCCCGAGGCCATGCAGGTCCTGCGCGACCGCGCCGCCGAGAAGGGAGTCGAGCTGGTCGAGGTCGCGCGCCACCCGGACGTCGACGCCGTGCAGCTCGGCCTGGCCGCCGACTTCCAGAAGACCAACGCCAGCCTGGCCGTCGCCATCGCCGCGGCCCACCTGCGCGCGCTGGGCGACGCGAGCATGCCCGCCGCCAAGGACATCCACGGCTGGCCGCTCCCCGCCGAGTTCCGCCGCGGCCTTGAGCAGGTGCGCTGGCCCGGCCGGTGCGAGATCCGCCGCGAGCCCGGCGTCGCCTGGCACATCGACGGCGCGCACACGCTCGACAGCATCGAGGTCGCCGGCCGCTGGTTCGCCGGGGAGATAGCTTCGTCGTCGTCCGCTTCCTCCACCACCGCTTCCCCCAGCAAGCCCCGCATCCTCATCTTCAACCAGCAGACGCGCGACGCCGCGTCGCTGGCGCGCGCCCTGTACGCCGCCCTGGCCGCCGGCGTCGACGCCCCGCGCCCCTTCACCCACGCCGTCTTCACCACCAACCTCACCTTCCGCGAGACGGGCTACAAGCCCGACCTGGTCTCGGTCAACACCAACGCCGACGACGTCGAGAAGCTGGCCGTGCAGGACGCCCTGGCGCGCACGTGGTCCGAGATCGATCCCCAGACCGAGGTCAAGGTCGTGCGGACCATCGAGGACGCGGTCGAGTACGCGCGCGACGTCGCGGCCAAGGCGGACGTGCCGCAGGGAGATCGGGTCAAGGTGTTGATTACTGGGAGCTTGCATTTGGTTGGTGGGGCTCTGGAGGTGCTTGATAGTAGTAAGTAGGAGATATTCATCGGAGGTTTTGCTTTGCTTGATGGAGACGAGTTCATCAAAAATAGACGCTCAGGTCGGGATGTAGAGAGGCATTGCAGCTGAAGGCTAGTAGCGTGAGTTTGTTTTCCGCTCATGTCATGGGTGGTTGAAGCTATCGTCCGCCTGTAAATGTAGAATTATTCTACCGACATACGTTTATTTCCATGTTTTGTTCAAATTCCCCTTTTTCTCTCGTTAGGTTCGGTCTCCGTCCAAGACTCCACAGGTCCCTCGGCAGCTACTAAGATAGAGTGGCTAGATGGGTAGGAGTGTCCCATTTAGCAAGTCCATATGTTGTCTTGCTTGCTGCTTCAAGAGCGTAGGTACCGCTACTGACAACCAGAAAAACTTAGCATTGTTGGGTAACTGAAGTGAACATCCGGACGTGTATGTAGATTTCAACTGCTCACGACATGAACGAAAAACAGTAGCAATAACAACAACGATAACAACGATGGAACAGCAGTGACGGAATCAGAACCAACCCATTGCTGGGCCTTGATGCTAACCTACACCCTTTTTCTTAGAATTACTTGGTCGAATATTAAAAACAAGACAGAAATGATACTGCTAATGTTAGCGCTCTGCCGCCTCAGTCGTAACAATCGGCTAGGTGGCACATCTTTTGCTCTGCTGAGTTTTATCAAATATACCCTATCTAAATATACGTAGTACTATAATGTATCTAACCTAAACTCTTACTACGGATATTATGCGCTTTATCTCACGTGGCACTGGGATCGAGTACTAACCTCTTTTCAGCCGCCTGCATGCTAAGCTGCAGCAGTCTCCAGCTCAGCCTCGAGCACCTCTACACCACCCGCAGAAACCGCTACATTACCGTCTTACACTGATGGACCTGTAGGGCGTCATACTATTACACACTCGTTACAAGTATTTGGCTGGTAAGGCCAGAAAGTGGGGGACGGCGAAATCAGAGATACGTCCGTCAGACATCCGACAGATTGAAACCAGCAAAATGCTTCCCCATCGCACTGCTATCGAGCAGAATGTCTACCGCGAAGGTGACACGATGACCTTTGAAGGCGAAGGAGGCAACGTACTAGATTTACGAGGCATTAAAGATCAGTCTGAGGGCGAGATCTGGCAATATGCCAACCATGGTAGCATCGCACAACCCGAAAACAGTCAGCGCGTCTACGGAGGCCAAAACGAGACTCACAATATCGTCAACACCATCGTGATGGAGCCATCAAAAGAGCATGGGCATGATAGGGGTAAAACATATCTTGGCGTCTCTGATGTTGAACAGGAAGAGAAGAAGAAGCGAGATCCCGCTCTAGCCCATCGATTCCGGAACGCGATAGTCGTAGAGGACGATTATGGTGACATTATCACGAGGTACGGGACTCCGCAAGCCGAGTCGAGACAGGACGGGAGTCCGCAGGCCGAGTCGAGACAGGACGGGATTCCGCAAGCTGAGTCGAGCCAGCTCGAGAAGTCCAAAATCAGCGAGAAGATACGCCATCGGTTGTCGCGCATGAGCAACTTCTTTGGCAAATCATATGATGGGAGTCAAAAGATGCAGGAGGAGCAAAAGAACACCGGATCCGTCTTTGACAAAGCGCACATGTTACTCTCGCGTTATTCTCACGCAACCGGCTCCACAGAATCTCACAACGATGAACAGCAACTTGGCTTTACCACTAATTGGGATGACCACCGCATGAGCAAGGCCAAATTCAACGAGCAAATTCAGCAGAGCCGTGTAAAGCCACGCACCACGCTCGTCGACCTTCACTCCAAAGAGAACGATGAGCGGGACGGCGTTCACCTACAACGACAGCACAACGATGTTGTTGAGAACGCCCGCGAAAGAGTAATTGCTGATACAACGCCGAAGGGATTCAACGTGGATGGCATTCTTGATCATCAGTGTATACCGTGGGACCTGTTTCCTAACATATCACGTCTGCGGGCCTTCTCCAAGAAGCATTTTGACCGGGGAGATGGTGAGAGGTTCACTGCAGACGAATTGGATCTTGTCGAGGGTCTGCTCTTCCAGCTCCGAGAAGGCTTTACCTCCTCACAACATCTCACAGGCCTCCAAGCCAAACAATTCACTCAGCTGGGCCGCATGAAGCGGTTGTGTCTCATCTTGGACCTTATAGAGCGACGGGAGCTCCTAGAGGATTTCATCCGGTACGAAATCGACGACGACGTGCTGCCGCTACCTTGCGCAAGACTCCAAGACATCCTGAAGCGCCGCGAAGATGCCATCCGTGTAGCCGATCATTTCTACAGAGAACAGTTCCGCGCAGCTTCGCGAGACTGGAGCAATGGAGCGCACCATGTTATGCACCGGCTGGAAGCACTTCCATTTCGGCCCCTCCGCGCCATTGGATTTGGCTCCCAAGGCTCAATCGACGAGGTGCAGCTGCCGAACAGCAAAGTCAGCTGTGCGAGGAAGATGTGGAGAGCGGGCGCCAACCTGAAGCGGATAACGGTGCGATTCGACGACGAAGTGAAGATCATCAAGAAGGTCGCCGCGCACCCGCACATCCTGGAACTCCTGGCTAGTTACACGCGCGGCCATGAGTTCGGTCTGCTGCTGCCGCTAGCGGATTGCGACCTATGGCACATCCTCACCATGAACGCTTCGGAGAGAAAGGACGCCATTTCAAACGATAACCTTCTGCAATCCGTGGGCTGCCTGAGCTCTGCACTTTGTTTCATGCACGACAAGGGCGTCAAGCACAAGGACATAAAGCCCCAGAACATTGTTTTTCGCCAAGGCAGCTTCCAGTTCACCGATTTCGGGCTCTCCAAGGATATCTCCGACCTTTCGCACTCCACCACCGAGGGCGCTGACCGAGGGACGTTCAAATATATGGCGCCCGAGGTCACTGAGTACCGACCACACGGACGAGCTGCCGACGTCTTTTCCCTTGCCTGCGTTTTGTTTGAGGTTGTCAGTGTTTTGAGAGGCCTCTCGGTCGACGATGCCGATAGCTTTTCCGCACTCGCGCCGTTCCATCAGAACCATCCAGGAATCGACTCTTGGATCGAGAAATTTGTGCAAGCAACCCGGGGCTTTGGGGAAGACGTTTTCCGGTTCCAGGTCCGGCTTCAGCTCCTGTTCAGCAAACACCCGAGGAACCGGCCCCATGTAGGTGACGTGGTTCTGTATATGGCCGCAACTCCCGATCATGCGAGATTGTTCTGCGATAGGTGCTCTGAGGACCTGTTGGAGACCTCTTGACGGATGGGCATGATCTTGAGGTCATCGCACACAGCATCATCCTCGCCAATTTTCGAAAGACTGGCCTTTCTTATGAGAAAGTTTCAAGAAGAATTTGGTTTGCATTACTATGGCCGGAGGCATAAGTAATGTTAGCGCAGCGCCAGGGACTATGTGGACCAACCCCTCCATTTTGCATACTTACCTGTCCTGCTTAGCGGGGCGCTAAGATAACTTATGCCCTCCGACCACAGTAGATGACTTTTGTGCGCTTTTCGAGGTGCGCTGGAACGGCCGTTCCGTTAAAGAAAACGGTTGGGGTGGTCTAAGTTTTTCTTGGGACGATGTTCTTTAGACGTCATGCATCTATGGCCAGGCGGACGCTTCGATTGCTTGCCCACCGTTTCAATATCACGCATATTGACCGCGTAGCTTGTGCAATAGTTGTACATATGGAAGATTAGACTTAAGCGTACAGCGAGAATCGAGTTTAAGCACTAAAAATTGGGAATCCCTGTCTAGCTCAACGTCGGTTCCTCACAATTCCAGCATACAATATTCATTCACGTCAACGAGTACACACTCAAGTCGTTGAAATGATTCATCTATTCATAACCACGCCCATGACCGTCTGCGCTCGAGACCCTTGCTGCAAAGATAGAATAAGGAAAGGAGCCAGAAGAGGAAAAACAAGAAGCTATCCCTATCCTATTCTCAGCCAGCCTATCGAAACACGCATCCCTAATACCAAACTTTTGCTTTTTTTCCCATTTCCCCACCTATGGGACCCACTGTCGTCATCGTAATCGTTCCCGGGTGAACCATTCTTTCATCTCATGCAGACCGATCAGAAAGAAAACGGGGGTTTGATCCAGCCTGGCCCACCCACCCAGGGACCCCGTCCCCAAATTAACCCAGAACCCATCCACATTCCGTCGTCATGAAACACACAAAAAGCCCCCAACAAAGAAGAAAAAGAAGCACATCTACTGCCACCCAGGAGAAGCAAATCAGCCGTAGTGTAAGAGAAAGAACCCTGACGAGCAGATGTTACTCCGATGCAGGGGATCGGGGAGGTGTTGTCCATTGCCATAATGCCATGCCGGTAGTTTCTCGCTGGAGAAGGAGAGAGGATAATGTTGTCTCCTCATCATCAGAATCTTTGGGCAAGCAAAGCAAATCGAAAGGGACAACAACAACCTGACCGTCTCATAATACATGCTCATAAACGTGTGGAAACTGGTGGCGCATTGAAGAAAACGGGGAATCAACGGGGCTGAGAATGGCTCCTATCGATATTCGGAAGAAACCATAAAGGGGGTATTCGGAGGCGTCCGGAATAGAAAAAGAAAAGAAACGAAAGTAGACTCAATTGCCGGCGAAACCGTCCCACGTGGACCTCCATACGAGCGACGGCCCCGGGATGGCCGGACCGGTGAGCCACAAAGAGGAAGACAGACCCTAACTTTTGAGCAACCACCAAGCGTGAACCCTGGAGTAGCGACAACGCCTGATACGCCATTCGAGGACCTAAAGACTGAGAAGTTGAAAGGCTAAAGGTAGCGGATACGACGCTTAAGCCTTGTTCTCAGAGGCCTCGCCCTCCCTGGCAGCCTCCTTGGGGGCAGCGTTCTCATCCTGAGGAGCGTCACCCTTGCTCTGGATGTACTCCTGGTAGACACCCATAGCCTCTTCAACCTTCGCACGGAGAGCGTTCTCGTCGGAAGTCCTGCGATAGCTGGTAAGTTATCTAACAGTATATCAAACCGTGGGCGCATTAGAGAAGGAAACTTACAAGGTGATCAGCTCAGCGTTCTCCATCTCCAAGAGCATACCGGTGATCTTGCCAGCAAGCTCGGGCTGCATGGCGTGGATCTTGGGGTAGAGAGCCTCGCCGAGCATCTGCTTCTGCTGCGGCGGGGGAGCGGACTGGAGGGCACTCATGTCGACACCCTCACCCGGGGTGGGGGTCTGGCCGGGAGCACCGCGACCGCCGGGGAAGCCGGGCTGGTTGCGGTTTCCACCGCGGTTGTTGGGGCCACCACGGTTGTTACCGGGGATCTGACCGCCCATCTGGGGCATGTTGGGCATGGGCACACCAGGCATAGGACCACGGCCAGCACCGCGGCCGCCCATGGCAGCCTGCTGTGCGAGCATCTGGGCGTAAGCGGGGTTGAACTGAGGCGGCATGCCACCCGGAGGAATAGCGCCCGGGTAGGGCATGCCCATGGGGGGGATCTGCTGAGCGTTGGGGCCACCACGGCCACCCTGCATGGGCAGACCCTGAGGGAAACCGGCGCCACGGCCGCCGGGCTGCATACCCTGGGGGAAGGGCATTTGGCCACGACCACCCATGAAGGGCTGCTGGCCAGGACCGAAGAACATCTGGGGCTGGACGAACTGCTGAGCGGGCATGCCAGCGGCAGCGGCGGCCTGCTGCATGCGGATCTGGTTGCGGGCTTGGATCGTCGCCTCGAGCTGGCTCTTGCGGACATCCTTGCGCTGGGCCAGGGCAACGTAGAGCGGCTTGCCATTCATCATCTTCTGGTTCATCTCGGTGACAGCCTTCGTAGCCTCATCGGGGTTGCTGAAGCAAACGAAACCGAAGCCCTTGCTCTTGCCCAGGATCTTCTGCTCACCCTTGATGGTAACCTTGTCCATCTCCTTGGTGAGCTTGTCAACACCGTCCTTCTTCTCATCATCGGAGCCAGCGTTCTCTTCAGGCTGCTGCTCCTCTTCAGGCTTCTTCTCCTCCTCCTCTTCTTCCTCCTTCTTGGGCGACTCGTCACCAGAGCTACCGACAGGCTGGGTATCACGCATAACCTTGGCAGAGGTGATGGTGCCGAAGGGAGCGAACATGTCGCGAAGCTTCTCGTCATCAACATCGTCCTGCAAGTTCTTGACGTACAGGTTGACGCCCTGGTACTTGGACTGCTTCTCAGCACGAGCAGCCTCGTACTGCTTGCGCAGCTCCTCCTCACGCTCGTGCTTCTTCTGCGCACGGCCGACGTACAGCTTCTGGCCCTTCCATTCCCTGTCGTGGAGCTCGTCAACGGCCTGAGCGGCGCTCTCGTGCTTGACGAAGTTCACGAAACCGAAGCCGCGGCTCTTGCCGGTCTCGTTGTCGTGAGCAAGCGAAGCAGAGGTGATCTGGCCGTACTTCTCGAACAGCTCGCGGAACTCATCATCAGTAGCCTCGACGTCGATGTTCTTGACATAGACGTTGGTGAAGTTGGCCTTCATCTCCTCGAACTTGCTCATGCGGTCCTTCTTGGGAATGTGGTGGCCAACGAAGACCTTCTTCTCGTTCAACAACATGCCGTTGACGGCCTTGATGGCTTGGTTCGCCGCCTCAGCGGTCTCGTAGTGAACGAAGCCGTAGCCCTTCGAGTTGCCGTTCTCGTCCTGGGCAACCTTGCAGCTGAGAATGTTGCCGAAGGCAGCGAACGTGTCGTGCAGAGCCTTGTTGTCAATGGCAGAATCGAGGTTCTTGATGAAAACGTTGCCCTGGCCAGTCTTGCGGAGGGCGGGGTCACGCTGGGACCACATGATACGGCAAGGCTTGCCCTTGATCAGGGTGTAGTTGAGCTCCTCCAGGGCCTTCTCGCCGTCCTCGGAGCTGTTGTAGTTGACGTAGGCGTAGCCGAGCGAGCGACGGGTGACGGCGTCGCGGCAGACACGGATAGAGGCAACCTGGCCAATCGAGGAGAAGAGCTCGAACAGCATGGCCTCGGTGACGGAGGGGTCGAGCTCGCCGACATAGAGCGAGGCGGAGTTCTGGTGGGCGGAAGGAGCGGCGGAGGTAGGCGTAGGGGCCTCGGTGGCGCCTGCGACGTTGGCAGTACCGTTCGCGTCGCCGGCGACGGGCGAGGTCGGGTTGGCATCAGCGCCAGGAGCAGTGGAGTTGGCAACCTCGGCAGACATGTTGGTGGTGTTCTGCGCGCGGGTCAGCAGACTGGAGCTTGTTGGACGCGGCGCACGACTATTTTTGCGGGCGGCACGCGCAAAGGTGGCTCTTGGAGCGTGGAGGCTCACCAGCGAAGAGGCGGGGAATGGGTATTGAGGATCTGCGTGCGTCGCCGGTCGGCTGGGACAGTGAGTCGCTCGGAAAGCAGGAGATGCTCCGGGCGATGAGATTTGGCGGAGAGGGGCTTTGCGGTGAGGCAGCGGGCTGGGCGACTGTGCGGTTGAGGTCGACAGGTCGCGTCAGGAAGAGGAGGCTTCGCCGCGGGTTTTTTGTGGGTTTTTAACTTTTTTTTCTGTGAGGAGAATTTTTTCTGAAGGGAAGTGGGCAGAAGGGAGACAGAGACTCAAGGAGAGGCTCGCTCGGGCAGTTGCGTGGGCGTGTGTGGGTTTTGTGAGCGAGAGCTTTGTCGCGGACAAAAGCCAAAGGCTATGAAATAATTTTGTGCCAAGCCGCCTCACCCAATTCGGCAGGGACGAACCTTGGCGCACAACGGCCGCCGCGTGCCTCAGGCAGCCAGCACCCGCCGCGACGACCGCGACGGCGTCACTGGTCGCCCGCAATTAATAATTCAGCCTGTCCTCTGTGTGCGCGCTCCCTCGCTCTGCTTGCCGCCGCCTGCCGAGCGTGCAGCTGCGCCGTCGCTTCGATTGCCTTCCAGAAGCCAGCGCACCACGGCGCACGCGGCACACACAAAGACCCGCAGCATAAAAGCAGCCAACGCACACGAGCACGCGCATAGCAGAACAACACCGATCATCATTGCATGCACAGCTAGTCCGGCGCCTCCCGCCACCGTGATTCGGAGCAACCGAAGAGCAAGACAGGCCATGCGGTGGCTTGCGCCTGCAGGTACCATGGTAAGACGGATGTGGCGCCTGAGGCTGCAAGCCTTATCCAGTCCTTGCTGCGATAAACGAGTCTTTGACCCTATTCATGTCCCAAGAGCCCCAGACGCCTTCCAAGATATACAGAACAGATTACACAAAGGGGTATTTCATCAGTCATGCCGGCCACCTCCTAATCTTGCAAACTTTCGTCCCAGCCACCCCTCTCCAGCAGGAACAGGTGCACGCGGTCCATGCAGTCTTCTATGCCTTTCCCCAGGGCCTCCCTCCACTGCTCCTCCACCAGGTTGACCTTCTCCTTAAGGTCCACCGTCAGTCTTTGCTCTTCATCGCGACTGATCATGTCCATCTCCTCGTCCACAGCCTGCCTGTCCTCACCCTCCAGCACTCGCTGCGTGCCGAGGAGCTTCGTGTTCGCTGTCATGACACCAGTCTTGACCTCGTGAAGCAGACACAGCAGGTTGGTCTGGCTTTCGATGAACTGGTAAGCCGACTTTTGCGCGTGGGAGAGCAGGCTGGAAAGGTACTGCAGCGGGTGGTCGTGGTAGCTCGGGTTCTCTTCGAACTCCATCGGCGGAATCAAGATTTGGAAATCGTCTGTTAGCGTCTCGGG
The DNA here is from genome assembly GCA_009829795.1 of Lasiodiplodia gonubiensis. Lineage (NCBI taxonomy): Eukaryota > Fungi > Ascomycota > Dothideomycetes > Botryosphaeriales > Botryosphaeriaceae > Lasiodiplodia > Lasiodiplodia gonubiensis. The sequence continues at coordinate 213,097 of RHKH01000052.1, read as the reverse complement.
AATCTTCTGGACGATGTCCAAAAGGCCCGGTCCAATGTCCCAAAACGCTGAGAGTTGATCCTCGACCCCACGAGTGACGCTCTCTTCCACAGTCGCGTGGAAATCCTCAAAGCGCTTCAACGACTGTTTTTCATGCGCAACCTTGCGCTCATGCGCGTCTTTGGCGAAGAAGTCTTCGGCCTCGCGTACCTTGTCGTTGTTCTTGGCAGCAGCGTACGGTGTGACAACGAGGGTCTTGTAGAGGTTGTTCCGTTGAGCCTCAAGCTCGAAAAGCTCTTTGTACAACTGCTCACGAGCCTCAAACAGCCATTTCAGGAGGGTGAGTTTTTCAAGAAGCTCAGGCTGCTCGTCTCCCTCTTCCTGTGTTTGATTCGGACTCGTCGCCTGGGCCTCATTCAGCAAGCCAATCTTCAGTTGCTCGATCGAAGCTGTAGCTTTCCGGATACGCTCTGAGAGGAGGGCGTGCAAAGGAGTCATAACATCCTTTTGGAACATGTCAAAGTCTTGCTGAATCCGTCTCTGCGTGATCTGTGCCTCGGTAGTATCGAACTCGGCCTCAGCTTTCGCGGCCTCTCCAAAAGACATCTCACCCTTGACAATCTTGTCTTGAATTTCGGCCCTCAGCTCAGCGCGACGGCTCCTCTCCCCCTTCGTGCCCTTTTCCCTCAGCGCATCGCTACGGGTTTGGTAGTTCTCTTTGATGGCGTTCGCGTCCTCGGGGTCTTGTAGTGCACGCAGATTGGCTCTGATGGACCCAAGATCGGGGTGGCTATTATTCACGGCTGGGTGGTGTCGCGGATAGGGCGGGGGCAAGGTCACAAGTCTGGAAACGTCCAGCTTGAACGGATCCGGTGTGGCGGGCGCAGAGTGAGTCCAGTATCCAAGCGGAGGTGGGGGAGGGATTTGCCCCCCAAAGTCCTGTTCATGCCAGCCGACTTTCTCAGGAGGGTACTCATTTGGACCGTACGCTCCGACAGGTGTCGTGTCGCTAGGTCCAGGAGTACCACCTCCGGAGTAGTTGTCGCTCTCCCATTGCATGTATTCTTGGGCCTCGGTAAGTTGCACTCCCATGTACTTTGATTCCCGTTTCGACCTTTCAATCTTCTTGCCGCGACCCTGAGAGCCATTCGCACTTCCTTCCCACCAGCGGCTGGCAGACCGGCCTCGTGAGTCTTCTTCGTCCGGGACTGTGCTTACAGCCATGCTGGGAATTGGGGAGAGACAGGGCTGCCATGAAGTACTGTCCCCACGTGTTCGTCCAGGTGGGCCGTGGCTCGATGCGCTGCTGAGTGGCGACTCCGAAGCCACCCTGGGACTAAAGGTAGCAGAGGAAACAGCAGGGCTAGCGTTGGCAAAGCTCTCTACAGATGAGATGGAATCCTGTCGCTCGTGCTGAGACACTGGGGTGGTGTCCATTTTGTTTGGTGTCGTTGAGCGCCTGCCAGTCGAGTTACCTGTGTAGCTTCGCCACATGTCCCGAGTCAAGTCGAGGATGTCGCTAGCCATAGCCTCAAATGCCGAAGAATAGCGATCGCGACGCAGGCGGGATTCGTGGACTATGAAGTCAGCGAAGAGCTCCAAACGCTCCTGGTCTGTCATGGCGGCACTTTCACGTTGAATGAATTCACGGTGCCGATCAATTGAAGATTGTGCGAAGAGTTCTTGATCCGTTGGTAGCCTTGCTTTACCGGCGGCGGCGCTCGACGAAGATGAAGGACGAGAGGGGTGGAGTGGCTGGACCATCGGAACGTTATCGAGGGGAGTATGCAAGATATGAGAGAGAGGCCGCTCATTTCCTGAAGAAGTCGTGGAGGTGCTGGATGGCATGCCCGCAGAATGTGGCGGTGGTGTCGGCAGGGTCTTTGCGTGGGAAGTTGGAGATGGCTTAAACCGCGAGTTTGGCTCACCATAGCCTTCGCCAGCCGGACTGAAAGGTGGAGTCGGGGCGAAAGATTCGGGTGACATAACCATCTGTCGAGGCGTGGAACCAGTGGATTCCGCTTGCAGATCCCCGAATGACTTGTTGGACCTGGCGCTTGGCTGCCCGCTTGAGGGCGAATTCATGCCACTTCCGCTTCGGGGTGTATTCTTGCGCCGTTGACTGATAACGCCTGAATCAGCACCAAGGATGAGGTTTGTGGGCCGCTGGGCAGCCTCCATGTCGCGCGCCCACGGATTATTGCTCGGTTCAATGGCACTTTGTGTCTCGGTGATCTTCTCCTTGGCAGCACGACTTTCGCTTCGCCTTTCTCGAATACCCCTTGCGCTGGGGTCTCTGCGCGCAGGCGCTCTAGAAAGTCCAGAAGCTGACGATGATGGATATGCCGTCTGCGGTTCTGATGGTCCAGAGTAATCGTCAGTGCCATCTAAGTCACCTTGTACTTGCGTTTTGAGGCGCAATGCCCTTCCCCAAGGCGACTTTGATCTATTGCGTGCATCTTCTTCACGCCAATCGGCAGGCGTTGGCGGAATAGGACCAAGCGAGCTACCAAACCCTGCTGCTCTCCTGGGTGCAGGCGCAGCCAGAGAGTTCATTCCTGATCGCGACGAGAGTTCGGAGGTTCGGTTCATACTCTGTGACCGCGAGCTGCTAGGCGGTGGACAAGGGGGTGGCGGAGGTAGTGGCATACCGGGTTCCCAAGCCGCGGTTCGGGAAGGAGTGCTTGAACCTTCATCACGAAGCGACATGCCAATACCACCGGTCGAAGCAGCTCTTCTTGATGCTGGGGGGCGTAGAGCAACTTCAGGAGTCCATTGAGCTTGGCGCTGGGGTGTTGAACTGATTTTCAAGTCAACTTGAGTGCCGATGGCTCTTGGGCAACGCTTGCAACTTACGGTTGTTGGCTGGGACCCGCGACTGCTATTGGGTGGTGTGTCTGCAACGGGCCTGGTGTCCTCGCCAGCGCCTCCGTCGTCTGCAGTCTCAATGAATCAATTGCGTTGCGAGATTGTTCCGCACTATTCCCACCCCTACTTCTGTTAGTCAGAGCCGAAAGGCCGAAGATGGAGCGTTTGTCCCGGTTGCGGGAGCTGGACCGATCGCGTGCATTCGCAGGTGGCGGCGGAGGGAAAGACGGCTGTCCTGAAGGTGACGATGTAGGGCCAGACGGGCTTTGGCTAAGCATGCCGATACGTGGGGAAGAAGTGCTTTGCGGCGTAGCAAACGCGCCGCTCGAAAGAGACGGCGAGCTTCCCATGGCAGCGGACATGCTTTGTTGCCCGGGATTCGGAGAGTATGGAGGCGGCGGAGAGGGCATGTTCGCTGTCAGAGAAATATTAGTGACTTTTCTTCGTGACGAGAATTCGATCATAATGGGGTATCTGGGATAATTTGCTCAATCTGCTTTGAAGGGATTGAAAGACGAATAGAAAGTATGGAATGTCTAAGAAATAGAGAAAGTAATTACCCTCCATGCCCGTCGCCTCTCTAGTGCTCCCTCTCAGCAGGCCGCCTGGCGAGGAAGTAGCATGCGGCATGAACTGGCCGGCGACATGTGTGCCATGTCTTCCCCATTCCTGCGGATTGTACGAGGAAACAGCAGAGGACGGGCCGCGGAACGCCATCGGGCTAGACACTCTGGAAGCACTCGTAGGGGCAGTCGACGGTTGTGAAGGAGGGTTGGAGGAAGCGGCATATGGAGAAAAAGGCAGCGCGGAGGGCGGCGACACAGCAGAGGCGGGGGTCTGCAGATAGGGCGTTCCGGCGTTGTTATTGCTATGGTGCAAGGACGTTGATATTGCCGGAGGCTGTACCACCATGCGCCGGGGAGGGCTGGACACTTGCGGCCGTGCCTGAGGTGTCGCAGAAGCTGCGGGCGGGCCTGCTACCTGCGGTGGCGGAGGCCCAGGAGGAGGAGGGACCGGGGCGTAGGAACTCATGCTGGCGCGACGGAGCCGTGCTCTTGATAGCCAGCAGCGTGCATTAGCTCGGACGCGATGTGCCTGGTCGCCTGGGTCGCGCAGGGCAAGCTGGGAGGCTGTTCAGTGTCTCAGGATGAGCCCCGACCCAGCGGCTACTGCGAGCGAATGGAATGGAGCAAGGCGCGAGGAAGCGGCGCGGGAGGAAGCACAGCTGCAAGCCGCCTGGACATAAGGATGGCGCCGAGTCAGACCACGCGCGGGTGGGAGGAGAAGTGTTTGTGCATGGCGGCGTGAAGAAGCAGAGCGGGCTTGAAGATCGTGTCCTAACGTGATTTTCGCAGCGGCGCGACGTCGTTCATTCGCCCAGGCCGCCGAGATGCGCGCTGAGTAGAGAGGGCGCTCGGACGGGAGCGATGCGCATAGCGGCGTCCGCGAGGGAGTCGCCGGGGCCTAGCACGAATGAGGCGATTGACTGTGCAGAAGCGACCGCGCGAGGCAGGGGCGCTGGCGAATGAGGGCGGCCGATTGTGGGCAGAGCGCGACGATGCGGGAGGGGGCACAAGGCCGGGCGCTTAAAATTCAGGACCCTCGCTCGCCGTGTCACCCGGTTAAGACCAAGCTTTGGGGGCTGCGCTCGCAAACAGAGCCGCGCGATGCGGCTACACCGAAGCACTGACGCGGAGGCTGAGCAGCAAAAGCACGCAGCTGCCTGCCCAGCTTATGTACAATCCAGCTGCTGCTGCGTCGAAACGTGGAATACGTTCGCTGGGCAATGCCGCGCACGACAGCTGCAGAGAGGGCTGGCGCTAAACGTGACTGCTAAAAATAGGCGGCCAGTAAAACCTTGCCGTCCTGTCACTGCTTTGCCTGGAGCAGTGGAGGTTTGTGGGGCCCACCAGCTGGGGACGGTCGGATCAGAGCCTAAAAGTGCAGGTGAAGACAAGTCCATTCCACTGTCAAGCTTTGCTCCAAGAGACACTACTGCACTAATTATATACAGATATCATCCCATCGTCGCCTTGGCCTGTTAATTTTGGAACCTTATTTCTTGTGCTTTGCGTGCACGTCGATCACCTTCTGCACCTCGTCGTAACTGCCGAGGAAGATACCCGACCGGTCGTGAATGTGTTCCGGCTTCACCTCCAGCATGCGCTCCATCCGACTGTTCACCGCTTGGCCGCCCGCTGTTCCTTGTCAGTAACTGTCTTGTCTCTGTTGGAGTTGGCTGACTTACCATTCTCAAACACCATGGCCATTGGGCCGCACTCGTACATGATTCGCAGCTTGCCCTTGGTGCTCTTCTTGTCGGCCGGGTAGGCGAAGATGCCTCCGTACAGCAATGTTCTGTAGGCATCGGCAACCATGGAGCCGATGTATCTTGCGCTGTACGGCTTGCTGCCGTCCGAGGGGAACTTGAGAGCGTTGATGTACTCCGTCACCGGCTCCTCCCAGTACTGCATGTTACCCTCATTGACCGAGTAGATCGAACGCTTCTTCGGGATCCTCATGTCCGGGTGCGTGAGGATGAACTCGCCGAGAGAGGAGTCGAGCGTGAAGCCATTGACACTGCCGCCCTTCATCGTCATCACCAGCTGCGCTGATGCGCCGTACATAGTGAAGCCGCTGGCAACCATCTCCGTGCCCTTCTGAAGGAGGTCCTCCTTCGTGCCCTTGGCGCCCTCGGGCAGCTTGAAGATTCCGAAGATGGTTCCTACCGAAACACCAGCATCCAAGTTGGAAGAACCGTCGATCGGATCGCATGCGACGGCGTAGCGCGCATCGGGGTACTCGTCGAATGAAATGGCCTCCTCCTCTTCCTCCGAAACCAATATCCTGACCTTGCCGCTGCTCTTCATGGCGGCAATGAAGATGTCATTTCCAATGACGTCAAGCTTCTTCTGGTCATCGCCCGTCGTATTCGAGGATCCCGCCAGACCGGAAAGCTAGGCGCGGTCAGCTGGGCTTCCGACTTTCAACAACCCCTTTTGACTTACGTTGATCAGGGAGGCGCGACGAATGTAGTACGAGATGCTCTTGAATGCAAATTGCAGGGCGTGGCACAGGAGACTGGAGGGCGCAATTCCGTTAGCGTAGGTCGCGCAAGAGAGTACAAAGAGCGCGCACTTACGTGAAGTCACCAGTCGCCTCCTTGACCTTGAACTGCTCTTCGGTGAGGAATCTCGTCAGGGTGATGATGTCGGTGTTGATCTTCTCCTGGCCAACGGGGCCGCCTTCGCCGGTAGACATGGTGAGAGTGGTGTTGGGAGGGAAAGCGGATGGATCTGGGGTATCAGGAAAATAGTACGGAGAAGAGTCGCACACGGCGGGAGGATGGCTTTCAAGTAGTAGCCAGGAGCACGCAGCAGCAACTGTGCTTATGAAGTAATTGAGTGGGTACAGCTGGGGTCGGGCACGCGGAGGGAGCACGGTCTAGAGCTGGTGGCTTATGGTTGGACGGACGACTGCCCGAGGCACCATGTGGACCAAGGGATCCTCTATTGATGTCAGTTTCCGCACCCAACTTTCGTCACTTTCCAGACAGATCAAGATAGAGGCGCAAGTTGCGATCGTAGATTGCGTGCAGGACCACCAGGCTTTAAAGGCACTCGCGCGCGCTCGGTATGACGCTGGGACGCGCCTACCCACGGATCGAGGGGGATGAGGGGCACCCTGGGGGCGGGGTTCCAGCTCCAGAGCTTCACACATGCCCCGCGCGGCCCGAATTCTCCCGCACAACCCTCGGGCAGCGAAGGAACCCGCCTCAGCAACACATGCAGCCAAGCTTCACGAGAGGTGGAAAATTGCCGTGGTTTGCCAATGGCTTGCTGCTATCGAGGCATTCGGAAAAAGAGATAGCCGCATAGCCGCAAACTCGGGTTAAAGATACCAGTCCTTCAGGGGCGCGTTTTCGATCACCTGCCGAGCGCCTCTCCCGGAAATTTGACACACCAAAGACTCCCGCCCAATGCATGCGGGACACGATTGAGTCGCGTGCCGTATTGATCGATCAGCAAACGCATCGGGCCGTTGAAGGCGCGGGCTGTGGAAACGCGGATGCTGCGGAACGATATCCGCAGGAATCTCGGGGATTGGGCCTTCACCTCGCCCAATTGCAAGTGTATCGTGAAGCATTGGCAGTGATGATCATGGTGTTGCGCGAGCCAGTCGTAGCTGTCTCCGAGCCTGGGCTGATCACGTGCAGCTCTGCCTACCGCCGCGGCTCTGGCGGCGGGCAACCCCCGGCCCGGTAAGCGAACGGACCTCCGGGGCCCTTCAAAACTTCCGCGCGCCGAAATTTTCCTCGACATCTCAACAACGCGTCCACCAACGCGCCACCATGTGCAGCGTTGCAGGCGCTCATGCTGCGCACTCTGCCATGTCTGCTGCATGAAGCATCACGCGCTTCGGACGCGTTCTCAAGGTAAGCAAAACCATGCCCCTCCCTCCCGTTTCTCTGATGAATTGGCAAACCGCATTACAAACTAGAGTCTTTGATCTCTATCGAGAAATGAAACTCGCACTTGCTTGCACGTCAGTCTGAGAAACATCACGTTCAGCACAATTAGCCCTTACGCTGTTGGAGCCGTTGCTGACCCGGAAATAGTTCTTCATTCCCACCCGCATCATGACCTGACGGTCCATGGCCTCTCAGCCTCATCAACCGTACGTCTCCCATACTCTTTCATACATCTCTCATATGCACAAGATGATCATCGTATACTTCATACGCTGGAAATTACCGGCTGAGGCCTTAGGCCGCTGAAGATACAAATTGGCTGTTATCTGATCCTGCTCTCAACCCGCCCTTTTTCGAGCCTCCGACTGCAGAGTAGTAGCTGACAGTTAGCAAAGGAGCCTGGATTCTCGGTTACCGTAGTGGTACGCCATCTCGATTTTTTCATCCCTCCACCTCATATGATGAATGGCACTGGGCTCCGACAAGCATGACGGATATGCCATATTGCGGCAGGCCTAGAAAACCTCGCCCACTGATCTGGCGAACAACGCTTTGGCATCTCAACAATTCCCGGCAACCCTTACTAAGAGGAGATCAGGTGCTTGATGAGAACATCTAGCTGGGCCCCGTGGTAACTTGCCCTTACGGCGAGCAAGCTCACCCTGCTGTCGCAGCTGCTGTTGGACGAGTCGAAAGCTGGGTAAGTTGACAAAAAAAATTTCTTATAACCTGATTTTTTCGTGATGAACACCTAGATGACGAGTCTTATTGGGGTTTCCCATGCAGACAACCTTTTTAAAATACCATTCATGCCTAACTGATATCATTATTTTCTTGAATGAACTTGCTTTCAATCTTCTGAATGCTTTCTAACGTCGCATCTAGTGTTTAATCCTCCTTGACGAAGTCCAATCATTTGTGGACGGAGAGTTTATGCGGCAATACTTCCTGGTATTTGAGCTCATGGTAAGCTTTCCTGTTGTCTTCTCCACATTTATTTCATGATGAAACGACATTACAAATTGACAAGCATATGTCCAAGCACGCCTTGACCGGCTGCGAAGACGAGACTGTCTTGTCTGAATTATTCTGGATCACTCCAAGAAGACGTTCATAAGCGATTGTGCTCATACTGACGCTCATCAGATTATGACTGCTTACCGGGTTGCTGCTGTAACCTCGTCCATGGACTTTCCTCTCTGGTCATCGGCCTCGACAATTCTTGTGAGTCTTTTTTTTACTCTTCTGCACATTGCACATTTAAATGATGATCCTTTTTTCTCACGACGGTCGACATAGCTTATGCATTGATGAGAATGCCTTCTGACAAAGGCTTTTTGGACTGAAATTTATTGTCACTACTACTTTCTTACAACACTTGAAGTCAAAGCACATCGCTAACGTTGGTGTTGCATCTAGGCCAGCCGATTGAGATGTAGAAGATTTGGCACGTTGAAAAAGATTTTTCGTTGATCGTTTCGCCTCGAGCGGGATCTCAAGGAAGAATATGCGCCATCATAACTTGTGAACAGACCGGCTATACTTGATATTCTTTACAAGTCTCTTATATGGGGATCGCCTGGTAGAGTATCCAGAACACATGGTGCAAGCTTCTGAAAATCCTAGAACTTGCGACCCTACCGCTCAGCTGTTCACATAGTTTTGTCATCTAAATGCGCGCGGACTCTACAGCATTGTTAATCTAGTAGCATTGTTGAATGATGTGGTCATGAATGTCGTTCTAACAACATCTGTTTGGGGACTCCCAGATTATCCCCAGGCCCCATGTGGAGTCCACCATTAATGCATGGACATATCAATCCGCATGATTGATCATCTACTAATGCCCGATTAGATTCAAATGCCAATTAATTGCGAACCTCTAGCGTCATACACTCGTGTTTGGGTCTTCCAAGATGCTTCTCTAGCCCGTCCCACCAGATCCGTACGCAAAACTGACGTCAACAGTCCCGTTGGCGCTCATTGCTCACATCCATAGCTCGGCTTTCCTTCCCATGCTCACGGACGGGAAACATTATTTCCGGCCCTTGGTTTTGTGTTCCCCTGGCACGCGTGTAAGCGCCAAAAGGGGCCGTCTTTCGAGGTGACGTTCCCTTTTGCTTATTCGTGCCGCCACCAACACTGTGCCCACAACTTGTTTTTCCTTCTCTCATTCAGTTCTTCTTCCCTGGCACGTCAGCCTCGACGGGCAGATCCATGCCGACCCGCCGCGCGGTCAGGCGCACGCGCTCCTCCTCATCCATGTTCATGCCGGGGTTGTAGCGCTCAAGCAGGGTGATGTAGAGGCGCTGGGCCTTGACGTATTGCCAGAACTGCTCCGTCTCCTCAAGGGTCGGGGCACGCGCCGTGTGCCCGGCTGGCTGTGTTGCGAGCTGCTTGCGGAGGTGCTGCTGGAGCGGCGACGGGTTGGACAGCACGGGCTGCGAGGAGCGGGTCGAGGGCGCGAGTTTGGGGTCGCGCGCGGGCAGCTCGCGCAAGAGGCGGCGGTAGAGGGAGCGGATCTGCGTGGGAGCCGATGTCGCGGACATGTCGGTAGAGTATCGATTCAAAGTGATTGAAAGGTCTCAATGAAGATGCCGGGCGGTGAATGGTGATGCCTGCGGCGTGGAGGGGTTTAGAAAGCTGGAGTGTGATAATGCGGGCGAGACATTTTGCGCGGAGGTTGCGGGCGGCGAAAGCTTCTCTCCTCCGAAACCACCACCGGCCATCATGTCTTGAATTTTTGCCGCGCCCCGATTCCTTCGCCCTCAACACTTTCCAATGATGCCGCAATGGGGCATCACGCCCTTCACCTGCACACGATGCACGCGGCGATTGCTCTCCACTGGCCGTCCCTTCCTTCCGGGCCATAGCAGCAACAGCGCCAGCGGCATCCGCATCGCGACACCGCGCATTGCCGCCCGCCACTTCGAGACTGAGCAGCCAGCCAACTTCCTGCACATCCAGCGACGCCTCAGTCGGGCTGCACGACCGCAACCCGTCCGGAAACACCTACCCTCGTCGCCTCCTGCCGACCTTCTGACGGCCGATGAACTGGCCGAAGAAGAACACTTGCGCAACGCCGAGGTCGAAAAGTACCGCGAGGAGAACGACGAGGAGATAGAGAAGAAACTAGACATCCGGTCCAGCCAGCCCACGCCGCTGTCGAAGATACACCCGCACTACCCACGCCCGCACGAGCCGCACCGCTACATCACGACGTTCGCGCCGACGGACTCGCAGCTGCAGCAGGCGCGCCAATTCTTCGCCATGGGCGACCCGCACTACGTCTTCACGTGCGCCTCGTTCCGCCAGTTCCCCTACGACAGCCCGCTGCCCGAGGTCGCCTTCCTCGGCCGCAGCAACGTCGGGAAGAGCAGCCTGCTCAACGCGCTGTTCGGCCGCCGCAGCCGCGGGTCGCCCGACAACGCCGACACGGGCACGGCCAAGGTGTCGAACCAGGCGGGCAAGACGCGCACGATGAACGTGTTCCTGGTCGGCAAGGGCGCGCAGGGCGGCACCAAGGCACCCGAGACGGACATGCACGGGAATGTGATCAAGGGCACCGAGAGGGAGAGGTGGGTCGGGCCAGGCAGGGCGGTGGCGGTGGTGGACATGCCCGGGCACGGGTTCAAGAGCCGGACCGAGTGGGGAGAGGAGATTATCAAGTACTTGACGAAGAGGAAGCAGCTGCGCAGGGTGTTTGTGCTCGTGGACGCGGACCACGGCCTGAAGCCGACGGACCTTCAGTTGCTGGACCTCTTGCAAGAGCATGGCGTGCCGCATCAGATCGTGCAGAGCAAGGCAGACAAAATGGTGTTGCCGAAGTTGAGGATGAATTCGAAATCGAAGATCGGGAAAGGTCTGGCTGTGTTGAGGAAGAGGCAAGACGCAATAGTGGACGAGTTGGCCAAGAGGGAGAAGCAGAGAAAGGGAATGCCGGCCTTGGGAGAGATATTAGCAGTCAGCGCCGAGAAAGAATTCCCGTCTATCGACAGTCCAGAGAGATTTGGCAAGCTTGGGATCAACGGACTCAGATGGGCAATTATGCAGGCCGCCGGTTTGTCTGAAGGGTGAAGTTTGTAGTGTAGGATTAGATCAATTAGACCATCCATGCAACTCTGCTCATTCCAGGTAACCAGACTCAAGGCAATTTCGGCTTCCACGATTACTTTATATCTCCACATTTGTTCTTCAGCATCCCCGATTCCTTGATGCTCAAAAAATGTGAGAATAACTTCGCTCCCCCTTATTACTTCAGTCGTCGGACATATTCTTAACTTTTCTTTTCATACATCACCGCGTTTTTGAAAAGAGACACCGACACGGAGAGCAGTGCGCAGACCCCACACGACAGAGCCATAGTACTTACACTAATTCACCTAGAGCTGCGCCTCGACCAGACTCTTGCTAGCTGCTCATAGCCTGAGAGCTAAGTGATACACCGGAAGATTGAAGCGTGTCAATGAGTCAGAAGACATATATCGCTGCAATACTATTTATTCCCATTCCTCGTCATGCTTTGTATGCCACACATGCAATTAGTTGAACTATTCATCTTCAAAGTGTTGGTTGCCCCAGGAGGCGTGGGCGGATGAGGATGGGCGGTGGTGAGGCCGCTGGAGGCGGTGACAGGCGTATCTCCATTGATATTTATTTTCTCAGAGACGTTTTGTAGACGTCAAATTCATTCCCATTTGGAATTCGGTAAGGGCGAACCCTTACATCTTTTACTTTCAGTTGCTCTCCCGACGCATCGTACAGGCCGATTATTCTGCTGGTAATTCCGCAAAAGTCTGGTTGCCGTTGTTTCTGTGATGGGTTTGCCCAGGTAGCTCAGCTCTCTGTTCGTTATACAATTCCGCAACTATCGCGCTCCCATCTTTCTCGTGAGCCATAGCGTTCCTTCCGCATTGAAGCTCGGCTGTTTGGCTCTGTCCATGTAGCTCCACTCTCATATTGTCATACAACTCTGTCGGAACCTCGACCTGGTCCGAGAGCTGGCTTTCCTTGTCCGGGCTCTCCTGGCCCTTCTGGTTGCGGTGCCTTCGGTCGATGAATAGCACTCCACTGCAGACAAGAACGACGCCAACTGCACAACCAACTACGATGCCTGCAGTAGCGCCAGGGGATAGAGGGTCGTGGGAGTTCGATGATGATGATGATGATGCTTGGGAAGCACTGGTCGTGGAGGACGGCGTTGATGACGAAGTGGAATCAGAAGCGGGAAAATTTGTTGTGGAGAAGACTCGTTGTAAGAGTGTGTTGTTCCATGTTGGCTCCCGATCACTGGGGATAGCTGAGTAAGTGGGACTTAGCAGAGGGAGGGTCATTTATGGCTTACTTCTGCAAGTAATAATACTGCACGAGCTCAGATGGTTTGTACACCGAGGTGTTCAGGGCGCTTGCTGAGTAGTGATCTTCAAACTCGAGGCTCGTCATGTTGAAAATTGCAACGCCTTGCTTGAAAGGATCCGCGCCGTCAAACATACTCTGGTAATTCGATCCGCTTTGGTCTGTGGTAGACGAGTCCAACCCGCCAAGCGTCAGGATCTGACTGCCGCCGACTGCATTGCAGGTATGCTCGTGTCGAGGATGAGCCGCAGTGTAATCGACTTGAATCCAGTGAAAAGCGGGGAGAGTGAGTATGAATATCTGGTCGTATGGCACCGCATCGGATCCTGTTGTGCCAGGGTAGCCTCCGTACATGAATATCTCGTAAGTGCCATTGTCCGAGCTGACACCAGCGAGACAGAAGCCTTTTCGCGGGTCTGGGATATTGCCAGAAGCGGACTGATCCCACCACTCGTCAGACTCCGGCTCGTAAATTGAGACGGTGTCGAAGCTGAAGGATTCCGATTCGTCCTTGAATTGCTCGGGTGCTCCTCCCATGACCACAAATATCCCTGACTCTCCAAAAGCAGGAACGTAATGCATGCGGCCTTCTTCAATTTTGCCATGGAAGCGTGGTTTGTCCACCGTCTCGTTGGTTAGTGATTTTGTTGTCATGTTTAGTTCAACCATGCCGCTCAAGGGCAGAATGGTCTCGCCCAGGTCTTCAGTCTCTGTGCTTGATTGAGACGTTGATGCCCCTCCCAGCATGAGGCCTTTGCCGCCGCCGTAAGCAAAGAGGGAAATGTAGCCTCGGGAGATATTATCAAATGCAGAATCGGTGGATTTGATTGCAACATCCCAGGTGCCGCTTCCAGACCCGTCCGGCTTGAAGGACCACAGGCCCATTGGATACGGGTCTCTAGTCGCAAACTTGGAGAGAGATCCGGCAAATCCAGAATAAAGGATGCTCTGATCTTCATCGTACCATAAGCCGGTTCCTGTCAGACTTGGGACATCGTCTGGTTTCGCGGTCGACTTGTAGCTAAGGGTCTCGTTGGTCCAATCCTCCGACAGATCAATGGAGAGAATGGTGGAGGCTTTTAGTGGAGATTTGTGTCAATACAAGTCCGACCCAGCACACATGATGGGCGCATACAATAGTAATATGAAGTGTTGCCATCGACTCGTCGTGAGAAAGATCCACCGTCGACATACAGGTAACTTCCGACGAGTGCAGCTGTTCAGATTAGTCCTGCAACGGCAACAAAGATGAAGAATGGCGCGCCGCTCACTGCCTTGACCCGCACGCCTCCTGAATGTGTCTACGGTGGTTGCACCATCTGCAGCACCATCCCCAGATACCAGTCTGACGAGAAATGGAATTATACTGCAATATACTGGCGCAAACTTCATGATGGACGGTCAATGAGACGTGAAAATCAGAAAGGAAAAGTATTACGGCGGAAGAGAGCTATCCGCTGCAGAGCGATCGAGAGGAGAGAACGACAGTTTTGGAGGTGGGGGCGCATGCGGCACAGCAAGTCCCTAAGCGCCGTATGTCCGAAAGTCGCTGGATCACCACTCGCTCGGCAGGGGATACTTTCTGTCAAAACTCGAAAGTTCGCAGTTAAGGCTGTCTCAATACTAGGCTGAGCTGCAACTAACATGTCTCGTGGCGTGGCTTCTTTCCCTCTGAGCGCTACTTCATTCGGCTCTAAAGTCGTATTCCTTGAAGATATAGTCTCATGCGGTCATTCCCAATCTACAACTCTATTTCACCACCCTACCTTTCGCCTCTTCCTTCACCGCATGATACATCAACTCAAACCATCGGATTCACATTCTAGCCAAGCGCGACGCGTTGAAAATGTCCACAAATTAAAAGTGCTTTTCATGTTCTAAAAATATCTTCTACAACATACTGGCGCCTAAGTGATCGTCGCGGTTGCTGTGCCGCAAAGGATGGCAAAAATCTTGGGTCTGCCAAACCCCCTTTCGCATTCCTCTAAAGCGCCTTCATTCATTTTCTGTCCCTTCTGATCCATGACTTGCTCGGTGTAATTTTTTTTTCTGTGGCACCTTATCTAAACGGACTTTCCCAATTCGGTAATCAAATGAGCCTCCTACCAGGATCATGGCGCCTCCAATGCACCCTCATTGCGTTTATACTCATCTTAAGTGATGTCAGTAATGCAAGCACACTTGTCGCCCGCCAGGCCGATGCCGCAACCGACGCGTCAGCCTTTTTAAGAAGGGGGTATCACGCATGTAAGTCAGCCGTCCACTGGTCTCCGACATGCACTCACAGGCGTGGTAAAAGCTCTGGTAGTAGGGAACTACGTGTACATTGATGGCGGAGAATTCGCAACGTATGACAATGGCAAGGTCAGGCACGAGTACTGTAAGCATACAAGCGACAATGAAGTCAAAGAGACCACTGACATGACTGCCTGGAAGCAAACACACTCCTCTCCATCGACCTCTCGAAGAATTGGACCAACTCGACCGTGACGCTGCACTCGACCAGCAAGCCGACCTCGGTCCCCTCGCTCGAGCAGGGCGGCATCTGGTACGATGCGTCGGCCGACGTCATCTACACCGGCTTCGCAGGGCGCCTCTCCTTCTTCAACGACTCCAACCTCGCCCCTTGCCCGATGGGCATATGGACCTTCAAGCCCGACGGCCTGGGCAGCGGGACGTGGGGCACGGCGCTCGACGCCGTCTTCGACGACAGTAGCATCGCGCGGCCGCACCTGGCGGCCGTCGCGCACGGCAACGGCGTGGGCTACGCGCTGGGCGGGTCGGTCAAGACGGCGGCGGACGCCGTCGACAGCAGCGACCTCGTCAACGTCGGCGGCATGCTACGCTTCGACATGGCGACGAGGGAGCTGACCAACGTGACGGTCTCGGGCCCGCGCTTCCACGACGGACGCGTGCAGCACGCGCAGATGGTCTACGTACCCAACTTCGGGCCCGACGGCGTCTTCGTCGTGCTGGGCGGCGTGAAGACGAGCCCAGAGACGGATGCGTTCGACTGGGGGACGGTGACCGTGTTCGATCCGAACGAAGGCAAGTGGTACGACCAAGAGACGACTGGGAATACGCCGCTGGGCAGAAAGGAGTTCTGCACCGCCGGGCTGGCGTCGGATGACAGGACATATGAAATGTGTGTGTCCCTCCCGTGCTGTGATTCCGAAAGGCTAACCCATGGTCAGATTCGTCTATGCGGGTTGGGGCGGAGACCTGGGCACGAAAAGCACTCAATTTGATCAGATCTACATTCTGACGCTGCCCGCCTTCCACTGGATCAAAGTCGACTACACGCCAACCCAGACCCGGCATGCTCTGACCTGCCACGCTGTAGGTGGAGGCCAGATACTTACCATCGGAGGTGTTAATTCGGCCTCCGAAGACAGCAGTGGAACTATCTACCAATCTACCTTCGATGACAAAGATAAGTATACCCAAGGGCTGGCCATCTTTGACTTGAGCACCTTGGAGTGGAAGGGTGAATACAATGCAAATGCCAGCCGATATACCCAAAGTAGTTTGGTCCGGACATTTTACTCGCAGAAGCATGTCCCTCCCACCACAGAAGAGCAGAGCATGTGCTAACAAGCAACAGTTCCCGTGATCCCGTCTTTAACTCGACGCGACTCAAGACAACCTTAGATACAACAAACTTTACCGAAACTTCCACCAGTGCTACGACCGGAAGTAGCTCTCCCAGCCCAGCGGCAACTACCGCTGCTCAGTCCTCCAACTCTCTTAGCAAGGCAGCCGTTGCCGGTATTGCCGTGGGCGCAGTGGCCGGAGCTTTGGCACTTATCGGTGGCTTGGTATTCCTCGGATGCGCGAAGAGCCGGCGAGAAAGGAGAAGAGCCCAGGAGGATTCGCAGACTCAGCCGCTTCATGGTGGCATCCCAGTGCAAGAAATACAAGGCTTGGGACTTTCTGAGCTTCCGCCTAATGAGTGGAGACATGAGATGCAAGCGGAGCGGATGGCTCATGAGAAGGATGTGCCGACTGTTCCTGTAGAGTTGCCTGGCGACGAGGTAGAGCGAGGGAGAATACGATGAAGGACAAAGGCGCCTTTTGTTTGGTCATAACTTTTCGCTTCTTGATACCTCTGGTGTGTTCTGTATTTTGATGTATTCGGTAAACAAGACTTGGTTCGGAATATGGTGTTTTTTGTCTCACATATTTTTTACCCACGCACGCACATATCCTGCACTGTAGCGCGGCGACCGAATTACCCCAGTATCGGTGGATATCATGTACTGGCGACCAAAAAGTCATGATGGATCGTGTCTCTCGGTCAGGATAGTAAGTAGTCCGCCCATAGATGCGTACACCTCTGCCAAAAGGAGTAAGCCAAAACGATCATCCACGAATCCAGGGCAGCAAAAAGGCTAGAGCACAATGGATGCAAAAGAGATTGTCCCTACGCAGAATCGAACTGCGGACCTTCGGATCACCACCTCTAAGAGGAAGTCATATCGTTGTAATATGAGACCGACGTCATAACCGACTAGACCACAGAGACTTGATAACCAAATTGAATGACTACGCTTGTATAAGTCTCAATTGAGATGATGGTTGCATCATGAATGCCTTGCTAATCTCTCCTCTGTGGTTTTGAAAAACTCAGGAATGCCCGCTCCCGTCTCTTCAAATGGCACGTCTTCCAGCACCATCTTCGCAACCCCCTTGGCACAAAGATATACCAATGCATTGCCGCCGCCATTGAACCCAGCAAGGATCCATTGGTTCTGCTTTCCAGGAACCTTTCCAACATGTGGAAATCCATCAGGAGTGACGCCCATGACTGCACTACCCCGTTAGCAAACTAAAAGACCACAACATGGCTCAGAGACGTATATAGCCTCTCAGAAAGGGAGATAAACTTACTTCCGGTCCAGATCCTCTCCAGCTCGGATCCACTGTCGTCCCATCCCTTGAAGTTCCTCTGCATGTAGCCCTCGAAGTACTTAGCCTTGACGACGGGCTCGATCAAGGTCGAGTCATCGACGGTATTGTACCACAACTCCCTCTGCTCTTCGTACAACCACTTGCCGCCCCCGACCACGACGCCACCGTCCGGCCTGGGGTTCAAGTAGTCGACCGTCTCCAGCTTCTGCCGGCCGTACTCAATATTGTACGTATGACTGAGCCGCGGCTGCTGCGCCGGCTGCTCCCTCCCATCACCCAACGTCGCCAGATGCGCACACGTGCCCTTGTACGGCGTGACGACGCCGCGATACTCGGGCAGCAACCCGGCCGTGTACGCATTCGTCGCGAACACGACCTTCCGCGCGCGCACCGTCCCCCTCTCCGTCCGCACCAGCCACGCCTCCTCCTCCTTCTCGACCGCCACCACCGGCGTCCGCGTCTGCACGTTCAACCCAGCATTCCGCGCCATCGCCCTCTCCAGCAGCCCGGCGACGAAGCGATACGGCCAGAACGAGCAAGCCGGGCTGCTCACCGCGGCCCGCGCGCCCCTGACGCCCGTCGCCGCCTCGACATCGACACCACCACCCTCGCCCGCCCGCACGAACTCCCTCCCGCGCCGCAGAGCCCACTCGTCGCCGCGCTCCACGCACCGCCGCCACTCGGCCTCCAGCCACGCGGCGTCGCGCTCCTGCACGAACACGTCCCAGCTGCGCCGCAGTTCGAACTCGGATTCTGCAGCCAGGCCCGGCTCGCGTTCGGTGACGTCGGCGAGGGCGTCGATCTGCGCGGCGACGAAGGCGTCGAGGGCGTTGGCGGTGGCGGCGATGTCGTCGTCAGTGCCGGGAGAAGGAGAAGAAGAGCGGGCGATCAGGGAGAGGAGGGTGGCGGTTTTGACTTTGACGTGGCCGCCGTTGCGGCCGGTGGCGCCCGAGCAGAGCTGGCGGGCTTCGAGGAGGAGGGTGGATGGTGGCGGGGTGGGGGTCGAGGTGGCGAGGTGGTAGCTGTAGGGGTTGTTATTATGGGGTCCATTTTTCGTTCGGTCGTGTTTGTGTGTGTGTTGTGTAGGAGGAAGGTGAAGAGGGACGTTGGAGCTTGGAAGGTGTTGGAAAGAAGGGCACTCACGCAACGGAGACGCCGGCCAGGCCGGAGCCGATGATTGCGACGTCACATGAGGTGGGCAGGTCTGGGGTGCTGCGGTGAGAGTCGAGGCGGTGCGGCTTCTCGCGCCAGTAGGAAAATGTGGGGTTAGGGACGGGCAGGGTGTCGTTTTGGTGCTCTGCTGCGGCAGAATTGTTTTCGGTATTCGTTCTGGATGTTGTCAAACCCATGTTTCTCATTAACGAAAAAAGGTGAGGTTAATGTCTCGAAGAGGGTGATATCAGCAATGGAGAGTCCATAGGTTCGACGGGTGCTCGACACCGAGTTTATATGCTGCGATGATAACTGAGATCTAGAAATGCGGAGTTGAAACAAGCATTTCTGCCTAGAACCCATATCAACTTGCAGGATGGCGTTGAACTAGATGCGCACCCCAAAAATTGCCGGCTGTTGATTCCCCGCCGATGCGCTGGTCTCCGAAGAAAGTGGTGTCATTCGGAGATAGGCGTTGAGTTTGTCAGCGCTAATGCAGCTCAATTGCGGAGTTGGAAGGTGGGCATCACGCCGAATTCCGTACCTAAGTCCTCATTCTGATCAAGCACAGAGCTCGAAAGATGAGGTAACAACGCAAACACGGAAGCAGGTGATGGTGCAACAGTAACACAACCTTTGAGTATGCCCTAAGTTGAGTGGTTAGTTCTGGGGGAATTGAGCAACCATGGACATGTGCTGCCCAACCAACTGCTCGGGGTCAAGAGTCGAAGCCCAACCCCATGGTATCCTGATTCGTGAGACTCAGTTGCAACAAATTTCAGGATCGCTTGTGGTGGGAAAGCTGGACGGTTGCAGGCTGTTAAATTTGAGCGTACACCAATACGCCTGAAGCATTTGAACAGAACTGACTGCGGACCAAGGTTCCTTTGCACGCGTACTAGAATATTAGAAAGGGAAGAAATGGCAGCGGCTCATGATCGACTCACTCATGCGTACCAGATGAATGTTTCTCGTGAAAGGACACAATCTAAGGTCAGATCCAAAATGATGAAAATTTGACACAATAAGCAGGAAACTTGTCGATATCAAAATCAATTACTCAGTACTATCGTGTGGTACATGTCGTCCCCAAGCGAACCTGCAACGTCTGCGGAGAAAAGAATAACGCAGCAGGATTATAAAGGGTCGATGCAAGCATCCATCTTGGTCTTCTTCAAAATGTGGAAAGCCAATAAGGCAAAGTGACAACCCACGGGTATATTTGAGACCGGTAAAGAGAGAGGCAGGAATTGAAGTCTTACCAAGTTGGAACCTGTGTTTCAGACCCTTGAAGATCAATCTCTACAACATTGTGCAGCGCCCGAAAGTCAGGATGCTTGCAGAATCGTCAGACTCTCGGCCGGGACTTGACTTGAGATATCTGGAAAGAGGCAGACGCAGCAACGTTACAGCTGAATTCCCCGCTTGAGTGTTACCGCTTCCGCCCCTTAGCCTCATGATGCATTGAAGGCAAGCTGGTAGCTTGGGTGAGATGGTGGGAAGCGTAGCAGGGTCCAGTCGGCAACTCCCGTTTCTGCGTTACCGTGCTTTGCAAATAAGTACGATGGTCGTACGCCCGCAGTCTCTCTTGACGTTGGAGGAGAGAGACGAAAGGAGTATAAAGCGGACGTTGACCAGCGACGTTGGCTGTCAACAGAAGCCACCACGCGGTTTTTGCCCTACCAAGCATTTCCCCAGCAGTTCTTTGCCCACTTGTCAGCCACAATGTCTCCCACCTACCTCAAGCTCTTCCTAGCGATGCTGGGCCTCTTCAGCATTGCTACTACTGCAATGCCGACAGATCCGCCGGAGGTCAGCCCAATCCCCGTTTCGAACAATCCGTCCAGAGTCATTGACCGTGTCATGCAGAGCAGCACCTCTTCGTTCGACGAATGGTCATTCAGCGGTTTCACGGTGCCATCCGTGGCGCCGACAGCCGTGCCTTCGCTCGCAGCTTGCGCTGGCGCAAGCAACGATTTCACTTGCCCTGTCGGCAACGCCACACACTTCACAGCGAGCGACTGCCAGGACTTCGTGATCGAGTGCGGCATCGACCGCACCGGCGGCGACCTCTCCGGCAGCCCGCAGTATCCCGGGTCGTTCGCGGGCTGCATCGACGCGTGCGCGAGCAACGAGGGGTGCGTGGCTTGCGTCTACACCGACGGGCCGTGCTATCTCAAGGGAGAGCTGGCGGCCACGGCCGAGCTGCCGGGCGCGACGGGCGCGAGGAAGGTGACGACGTTGGCATCGGCGACTGAGACGACGTTCTCGGAGCCGCCCGTCGCGACGGTCTCGGTGTCGGTCGAGCCGGAATCTTGGAGCACTTCGCTGAACGAACCCGTCGTGGTTGCTACATCGACTACATCGGTCGTGCTTGAAGTCGCGACGGGCTCGGTGGCTGTGGCGACGGTCACCGTGACGACGATTTCAGGCTGAGGATAATGAGTGAGCGAGGGATGGGGTTGTGAGAGACAAATTGCTGAATGGAGTTGGGGAGTGACGAGTGCACGATGTTCGTTCCTCGAAATTTCTGTTGTTTTTAGCGGGAGTGGGGCGCACCGCGCGCAGAGCGGCTGCGGGTAGTGCCGGGACCCCGAGATTAGGTAGCTTGACCTCACAAGATACGCACACGCTCCTTTGATTCCTCCTCAGCTCAGATCGCGTACTGGTGATACGTTCGCGTGCCACATGGATTGTTGAACTCTGTTCTCTCCACACAGTGCGCGGAGGATTGAGGCAGAAGCCGTCGGCTATGTAGAGGTCGGGATAAGCGCTGGCCGACTAGCCGCAACTGGGCTGACAGACGTTGGATTGAGCGCCCCCAGACTCACCCCGTCGAATCAGCGCCTCCCCCAGCATCCAAACGCTCGCAGAAAGGCAAAATGGCCGCACACACGCTTTTTCCGCGATTCCGAGACAGGAAGGCCCGCTGGCCTGATGCGCATCAATACCCGCGTGTTACACCCCCCGGCTAGCCCTCCGTGGCGTTCGTTGGCTGTCTTGGGTGGCACGACCAGGATCTAGATGAAAGAATGTGGGAATGCTGTCAACCCTTGTCCTACCGCACGCTCAAGCATTGACCCTGGAGCCGAGGCTACTGGGGTCTGTTTGCCTGCAACCTACTTCTCCAAGCTGTCTCCATCGTCGACGTTGCCCTCCCTTCCGCTTGCGACCACTGCCAAGGGCGATGACGAAGAGCGGGTCTAGCCGACATGGATGACGTTTCGCCGCGACACCACGCTGGAGAGAAGATGGCCGACGCCCACGAGGTGCCCAGTAATACGCCGCTCCGCGATGAGGACGGCAGCCGACCGAGCGGCCAAGATGCACATGCTGTGCGCGAGCAGCACGACGACGACCGACATGCGCATGGCCATTATCGCGTATACCGACGACGCTGGTTCGGCCTGCTGCAACTAGTACTCCTGAATGTCATCATCAGCTGGGATGTAAGTGTCGCTGCCCACCATCATTCAAGACATATTAACAAGTCGGCTGCAGTGGCTTACCTTTGCTGCCGTTTCATCTGATGCTGCCGAGTACTTCCAAGTCAGCGAATCCACTATCAATTGGCTGAGCACGGCATTCCTGTTCGCCTTTGTCACCATCAGCCCGTAAGTTGTCCCGTCGTTGGATATCTAGCATATCCGCTCACATGCACCCAGCGTTGTCCTCACCACTCTTCACCGCGGACCGAAACCTGCCATCGTTACCGCTAGCATCTTCGCTTTAGTTGGCAATTGGATTCGCTATGCTGGTACGCGGGCCGGTTCGCACGGCTACTTCGGGGTCGTCATGTTTGGCCAGATCCTGATCGGGTTGGGGCAGCCGTTCGTGCTCGCTGCGCCCACTAGCTACAGCGACCTCTGGTTCACCGAGCGCGGCCGCATCTCCGCCACGGCATTGGCATCGCTGGCCAACCCATTCGGTGGTGCTCTGGGCCAGCTTATCGACCCCTTCTGGGCGACCAAGCCGAGCGAGGTGCCGAACATGGTGCTGTACACTGCCATAATCGTACGCCTAACACCCACCCCCCAATTACCATCCAGCTCTCAAAACCAAGAACGTTGAAAAACTAACCTCAGAACCCCATCCCCACCAGTCCACCATCGCCTCCATCCCCTCCTTCTTCATCCCCGCTCGGCCCCCGACGCCGCCGTCGGCCTCGACGACGCCCAAACCCACGGCCGTCCTCCCATCCCTCCGCTTCCTCGCCCTCAACCCGACCTTCTGGCTGCTCCTGCTCCCCTTCGGCGTCTACGTCGGCTTCTTCAACGCCTTCTCCTCGCTGCTGAACCAGATGCTCTACCCGTACGGCTTCACCTCGACCGACGCGGGCATCTGCGGCGCGCTGCTCATCTTCGTCGGCTTAGCGTCGGCGGCGGTGCTGTCGCCGATACTGGACCGGCGCCACCCCAAGCCCTACCTGCGCACCATCAAGCTCTTCTGCCCCGTCATCGGCGCCTGCTACCTGGCCTTCATCTGGGCGCCGCCGACGCGCTCGCTGGCCGCGCCGTACGTCGTCTCGTCGGTGCTGGGCGCCGCGTCCTTCGCCCTCGTGCCCGTCGCGCTCGAGTACCTCGTCGAGGCCACCTGGCCCGCCGCCAGCCCCGAGGCCGGCTCCGTGCTGTGCTGGACCGCGGGCCAGCTGTTCGGGGGTATCTTCATTGTTATCATGAACGCGCTCAAGGAGCCTGGTTGCAGTAGCACCAAGCAGTGCGAGGAGAGCGGCAAGAACAGCACCGGCTGGAAGCCGCCCGGCAGCATGTGGCGCGCGCTCATTTTCCAAGCTGTCGTGGCGCTGGCGGTGCTGCCGGCGCCGTTGCTGCTGGGCGTGAGGAGGGTTGGGTTGGGTGCGGGGCATAGGAAGGGGAGGATGGAGGCCGAGGATGCGGAGGAGAGGGGCGCCGTCGAGGAGAACGGTGAAGGGCGGGAAGGTGATGGGGAAGGCGGAAGGTCGTAAGTTTGCAATGTGGTTGGGAATAATGTAGTTCATTTGGTGAGCGGGATTTTGTTCTTTATGGAACATGTACTGGTGTTCGGTGGAATGCAGGAGGATTGTGCCACAGGTTCCGTATGCTTCGTGTATTTTGCAGAACAGATGACTTTGACCCCGCAACGTTCCACATCGAAAGCGGCCATGGCCAGCACTGATTTCATTCACATGCACGTTTGTACAATGACATGGAACTACAGCTCTTTTTTGATTGCTGTGGGGAGGAAAGAGACGAATCTAGGATCATAGTACATGTCGGGGTGCGGAGGGAGAAAAGCTGTACAGATGCCGAATGGCTCTCTGATCGTCTCTGGGCATATCTCGTGTGGAATTGTCCGATCGATCTACAGTATGGTAGCCATCCTACATGCAAACCATATACGGCGGCGGTCGGGGGTCTTTCTCGCGCGGGTCGGTTTACTTGAGCTGAGCGAAGAGCTTGGGGGCGGCGCATTGGGTAGCGCAGTGGGCGAGGTGGAAGACTGCGGGACAATCCATCAGTGGGGGCGCCTCCAGCGAGCGGAGCGCCGTTGTTCGAATGTTCGCGCGGGATGTTAGCCTGCTTACACTCCTCGACGCAGTCCTCGTCGGCCTTGCCGTTGTCGTCGATCTGCTTGGTAACGCGCTCAACGCACTCGTCGTAGTGGTGCTTGGCCGGGTGGCATTCCTTCGACTCGGCGCACTCTGTAGCGAGAACTGTTAGCAACATGCTCATGGACGGACCGCCGCACGATGCAATGCCAATTGCGCCCCAATGGCATGGCGATGGCGGCGCAATGACAGAATCGTTCGCATCGGCGATGCATTCGGGAAGCGGGCAATCACTCACCCTCCTCGAGCTTCTCCTTGATATCTTCGGGCTCCTCCTCCTCCTCTTCTTCTTCTTCCTCCTCGGGCTCCTCCGCGGGTTCGTCTTCAGACTTGTCGTCCTCGCCTTTCTTCACATCAGCTTTATTGACTTCGGCCTCTTGCGGACTCTCCTTGGACGCTCCGGCGGTGGCTGGTGTCGCGACGGAGGAGGCCCCGCCGCGCACGCTTGCTCCTCGCTGCTGTGCGGTTCCAGATCCGTAGGTTCCTTGGTTCTTACCGCTCTGGTGCTCGTCGCCCGTGTCGGCCTTGGGCGCCTCGGCAACGACGTCCGGGGTGACGACGGACGAGTACAGGTCCGAGAAGAAGTCGGTGATGCCCATCTTGGACGCGAATTGGAATGGATGCGGGTGGGTCGGTGGCGACGGGGACGGAGGGTTCTCTGCGGCGTGGGCGTTGACGTCGGGCTGAAGGGTCGTCGGAGCGAGGTGGAAGAATCGAAGTCAACCCGGAAGCTCCCAGCGAAAATGCGCTAGGGCCATTTTGTAATCTGATTCGCCCGCACATCATTCGCTGCAACCCTCCGCTATGTATCTCTCCGACACTGCTCTTCGCCTTGCATGGTTTGACGCCATCATTCTTACCTGTTCGTCTCGGAGTGCTTTGTGAACAGCGCTTGATCCTCTACAGGCGGACGAATACCTCGAATTTTCACTTTACCACGTTGAATCCGCCCTCCGATTCTTCTCCGCTTGTCCGCTACTAACCTAGAGCCAAAAACCAGAAACCGCTGTGGAGGTCTGCTACTCAGTCATCCTTAACTTTACATGACTTGAAAAGCTTTCCAGAATCCGAAACGTAAATTCACTTTATTGGGATGCGGAAAGTTAATGGCATGGTCTGCAGCTACTGTTTTGCCGCTTCACGTGACAGTCCATTTCACCCACGCTATGGCCTCGGTCTTGGTCTGAGGCGGCATATGCTCAGAGACTAAAATCTAGCCTGCATCTATACTTCTTACAAAGAATGATTCTTTCTTGTTGACAGCATAAAGAACATGCGCCGGATGTTGAGTGTTGCGTGAACTTAGTCCTTCATGCAGACGAAGAGCTTGCCTTGGTGCTCATTGTCGTCCAGGTATGCCAACATCCTCGCCTCTGCATCCACCACATCGCCTGCCCAGTTATACAATTCAGCACCGAACTTGGGATCCTGCCAAATACCATCGGCATGCGCACGCAATTGCCGGACGGGCATTGGCAGGTGTGCCTCGGACTCAGTCTCGTTATACGGATGAGATTCTAGGAAATCTTTGAGCCACGTCGAGATACGAGATGACTCATCAATCCCCATGGTAGCTTGCGGAAGCATATGTCAGTCAAATAGATCGAGGATCGAGAGAAAACACTCACTGAAGGTAAGCCATGCAGCACACAGCCAAAGAATCCACGCCTCTCGCTCCACACCCTGCTCCCGGAGAGATGCAAGATCATCCGTCTTGAAGTTGATCTCCAACGCTGCGATCCAACTCTTTCCACCAACCTCCTGTTTATCCTCCTTCAGAGCCTTGACAGCGTCATCGAGGCTTGTGAAGTTGGCCTTCCCAATCAGCTTTTCAACATCGGCGTGGTTATCCTTGAGGATCTTCATCTGGCTGTCTCGATAGATCTTGGCATATTGTTGCTTCGTGTTCTTAGGACGTTCTGGGAGACAGTCGCAGAACTGGTCGATGTTGTCGTACTTGGTGGCCAGGATCTCGAATAGGTCGCACCGTGCTGAAAGCGTGCTGCGCCACTTCGCACGTTGTCCCTGTTGCTCGTCTTGGAATTTCTTGAGGACTTCCATGACAGTCCAGATGGTCTGTGGCACACCGGAGGAAGTGACTTCTGGATACTCTGGCAGAGATACCTGATACGGGCCGAGCAGGTGGTCACGGCCTCTGATGTAGTGTGTTTGAGCAGGGTCCCATTCTCCAAGAAGATTTGCTAATTCAACAGTGACGGGAGGAGGCAATTGTCCGAACCGAATAGCTACTACGTCGCAAGGGTTGTTGGGAATGCAGAAACCGTATCCGTTCAACACTGGAGGGATCAATCTACGTTGAACACTCAAAACTCAAAGGGTAACTTACGCTCTTCATTATCTTTACCGCCATAGTTGTTAAAGATTTCCTGACCCTTAGCAACCACCTCTTCTGTTTTGAATTGGAAAGCGCCGTGGTCGAAGAACCAGAAAACCTTGGCAGGGAAGCGGTGGTTGAGTAGATCAATGACTGGCATGAGGACGGCATGGGACTCGTTGCCTTTGCTCATGCCGGGATCGGAGACGAAAGATCTCGACGTGAAGATAGTGGCAGCCCATTTGTACAGCTCCCAGGTGTATCCCTCGACATCGATATCCTGCTTCTTGAGAGCCTGGACAGCATTCTCCCATTCTTCTTTCCATTGCTCTGCCCGAGGACGCCAGGCCTTGTCAAGGTTGGTCCCGAGAAGCCAAGCAGTGTCGTTCCGCTTCTCGTTGATAGCCTGTTGGGTATTCTCCTCAGAAAAGAAGATTGGGGTATGCAGCTGTTCGCTCTTAGGCAAGCATTCGATGTAGGGCGCCCAGAGCGACTTCTCCCCAAGGAGCGTCTCTGTGCTCAGAGCTATGTTACGGAGAACATGTTCCGGTAATTGATCTTGGACAGATGCTGGAGCTTGGAGATGAGAGAGCTGCAACTTCAGCGGGCACGTCAAGAGGTGCAGTCCGCCGTTGGGAGGGTTGGAGATGTCCTCAGTTGCGAAACCGGCCACTCCTCCATAGGCGTCTTGGCCGAAGCGCACGCTGGGGTGCACATAACCGCCATGCTCGACGAACCAGTCAACAAGACGATTGATGGTCTTTTGCTCTGAGATGGCCATGTTTCCCGCTTTATCTTGGCGTAAAACAGTCGATTAAAGAATTTCCCAAATAGGCGTGGGTGCACAAGGATAGCAGATGCGTTGTTTCGTGCTCTGCTTTAGCCTCTCTGCTCACTCGGTGCTTTGTGGTGCAGGTGAGCCGTGCCGGCGGGGGAGTCTGGGGATTGAGAAGAGTCTGCTCCAATAGACAGCGGCCATGTTGACTCGTGGATTAGAGATGGAAGGAAGGGCCGAGTGCAAAAAGACATCAACGCACGGTCCACCCACGCCCGCACCTGCAGCTCTCGCTATCTTCCCAAACAAGCAGGTCCTCAACCTCCATCGCTCACCTCCGACCGCCTCGTGCTATCTCGTACCTGATCGCCACCGACATTCGTCGCGGGGATTTCCGAGTCTGATAATGTTTTTAAGCCAGCCAGGTACAATGGCGCCCTCGGCCCTTCACCGCGCTGCTCCTCTTCCGCCAACATGCTCGTCTCCCGTCTGATCCTGGGCGCAGCTGCCTACCTGTCCCTTGCCGCCGCCGCCCTGCACTCGCCCCCGAACGGCAATTGCTCGAGGCATGATCTGAACGTGCTGTCTTGCTCGCCCGAGAGCCTGACGACTGACGCCTGCTGCGTCGAGTCGCCTGGCGGTCTGCTGCTGCTGACCCAGCTCTACTCCAAGACCGCCGGCGGACCCGAGAACATCTGGACTGTCCACGGTCTCTGGAACGACTACTGCAATGGCAGCTACCCTTCTTCGTGCGATGCGTCCAGGAACTACGTGGATATTGCGTCTACGCTGGAAGAGTACGGCCAGGACAGCCTGCTGGACTACATGAAGGAGAACTGGAGGGTAAGCCATGTCCTGGCATGCGGGGGAATACTGCTGTTCTAACGACCCTCACAGAACGACCCGGTCATTACCACGTCGAACGGCACGGACGAAGAGCTCTGGGAGCACGAATGGAGCAAGCACGGCACCTGCATGACCACCCTCCGCCCCTCCTGCTACACGCACTATACCCCAGAGCTCGAGCTCGTCCAGTTCCTCCACGAAGTCATCCACCTCCACAAGCAGCTTCCCACCCAGGATTACCTTGCTTCATGCGGAATTGTGCCGACTAGCAATAGCACATACTCTTTGGCGGATATTGAAGCATGCTTCGTTGAGGTCACAGGAGGATACCTACCGCACATTGGCTGCACAAATGGTTCACTAAGTGAAGTGTGGTATTATCATCATCTGGCTGGTAGGGTCAACGGCGGGAGTTACGTCCCTACGAACACCACGTACGGGAGCAATTGTCCCAAGACGGGCATTGTCTACCCACCAAAGCCAGCGTCGTGATCGACACTGAGTTAGAGCTTCGTAATCAATTGCATTCTCTGTTCCTATGATTCAGCATCTTTGTATCCATGCCTCCAAGGTTCGTCTTTCGCAGACTGCTGTAATCAGGTCTATCATGCAAGACATGAGCGAGCGACTTCACATATGTGGGTATCTGAAGCTATCGTTCGGACGTGTATGTAGAATCTTTAATTCGACACTCTCGTCCGGAGTCAACTCTTACCCGTGTCACATGCAAGTTTCTCTGTACTCTGTTAGTGCTTCATGCGGCTCACTGCTTGCTAAGATTGCTTCCTTCTTCTCTGGTTCTTACCAATTCCTAATCTGGTCGCCCGTTTCTTCCTTTCTGCGGATTCATGCCTCGTGACTTGGTCCAGCTCAGGGTCTGAAGTTGCTGCTTATAATCCCTTCGCCTCGATCGACCTCTCTCTTCCTTGCCTTCAACCCCACCACCTTCAAACAACGCAGAGAGAGTCGGTGCACAGATCGGCACCATCCTCGCATCTAGCTACTACTACACCAGAGTCAAAACCAGATAGACAACGCATTTTGAAGGTCGATTTGGTACTTGGTACGTCTCACCTGAGCTCACTTTCACACTGATACCGCTGACCCTCTTGACCACCCAGCTCGTCTCACCATGGAAGGCAGTGATGACACCTCGCATCCATCCTTGCAAGAACCTGTCGCACCGCCCCCAGTCACCTACGCTGAGCTGCTTCAACCTGCATCTTCTATGATGGTGCCACTTGATCAGGATACCGACAGCACCTCACTGGCCGTCAAGGTCGAGCAAGACCTTGGAGAGATTCTCCAGGGCTCCCCTTCTCACATCCTCGACTCTCGCACGATACCCACCGACGCAGATGCTCTGTCAGATATAGAGAAAGGACACTTGACTTCACTTGTACCATCGCAGACATCCGAAAACAATTCATCCCAGGGCACGAAGAGAAGTGAGTGACTTCACATAATCTTCGTATCGTTAGTGGGACCACTAACCGCTACGTAGACCATGATTCAATGGACAGCAAAGGAAGCTCTCTGACAAAGAAGCATGACCCTACGAACGAGAAACTCCCAGAGACAGCTACGAACCATCCGAGCTTCCGTTCAGCAGAGGCGATTGCCGCCTCGATTCCAGAAGAGATCATAAGCATCATCGAGCAGAGCGAATACACGGATGAGGATTTGGACTTTCTGAAGGGGGAGGCAGACCGAGTCAAAAAGATTTACATGGCTGGAGAGATGAGAATTGGACTGAAAGGCAAATCAGGCACCGGCAAATCGAGCCTGATTAATTGCTTACTAGGCCACGATGGAATTGCACCATCGGTATGTTATCACTTCTGCTTTCATGTACCGCATTCTGACAGTACTCTAGGGCGCTCAAGGGGACGCTTGCACAGCCGTCGTGCAAGAATTCCGCAAGCCACGCCCGTCTCAGAGAACGCCATTCGAGGCAGAAATCACGTTCCTACAGCCTCAGGCTCGAGAGACTGTATTGAGGGACTGGGTCACAGATTTCTAGGTCCCGTACCGATGAAGATGAGGAAGATGAGTTCATAGAGGTCGATTTCAATCAGGAGGTCGATAACGGAGAAAGCTCAGCTACGGCGGTAGATGCCGTACACTCGCTTTTTCTAGATCATCCGGAGTGCAGCAGTCCCGAAGAGACCAGGACGTTCCTTGCTTCCGCAACATCCCGCGGAGATCCCCATCTACTTGCTCAACTTCGAGCTTGGACCGAGACACTCCTTAAGAACCTCAACGTCGAGTCTGGAAAGGCCACAATCAGGAGGCCTGAGCCTCAGGATCTCCGAAATGCATTGGCTCCGTTTCTGGTAAAAGTTCGCGACCAACCTTCGCCATGGCCGCTTGTCAAGTTAGTTCGGTCAGTCTACTAGCTACCAACGAAGGAGATCATTGCACTGACAATGCTGTCCCAGGTGCTACTTTGATAGCCCAGTCCTTTCTCAAGATATCGTGCTGGCCGACCTACCCGGCACGTCCGACATCAACAAGACGCGCACTCAAGCTACCAAGATGTACATGCGAGATGTTCATCACGTAGGAGTCGTCGAGAGGATCGAGCGTGCGGGAACCGACTCCGAAACGCAAAAGTCTCTTCTCGAGGCCTATAAACGGAAGCGAGGC
Organism: Lasiodiplodia gonubiensis; assembly: GCA_009829795.1. Taxonomy (NCBI): domain Eukaryota; kingdom Fungi; phylum Ascomycota; class Dothideomycetes; order Botryosphaeriales; family Botryosphaeriaceae; genus Lasiodiplodia; species Lasiodiplodia gonubiensis. The sequence continues at coordinate 182,169 of RHKH01000052.1, read as the reverse complement.
GCAAATGTGTTTATGGCCGTCACTTTCTCGGACGTATGTGAGCTTTATCCATTTGGGTGGGTCCAAACTGATTTTAGGACAGCCAAACACCTCCGATATCGCTAAACTTATTGACATATCGATCAACACGCCTAGCGCAAGTGCTGCAGCTATCAAAGAGTTGTCTATTTTGAAAGAGGAGTTGGAGAATATGGAGTTCAAGGTCCAGACCTTTAACGCTCAGCAAAAAACGGCACTTTCAACCAGACAGTATACTCTCTGGGAAGAGCTTGGTAAGGAATTGGAAGACTTAGAGTAAGTGACCAGTCGTTTGAATCATTCCTTGTGACTTCTTTTTTGGCAGAGGTTATGAAATTTCCAGCAAAACATTTACTAATGCCTCAAACACTGCTAGGACTCAAAGGGCCGCTAAACTGGACCACATCATCGCGATGTGCGTCGAAGTACGCAAGAGTAATGTGCGCAAGACCATAGCCGGCCGCTACTACTCCATGACCAAGCAGGAGATTCTCCCAGTCTTCTGTGTCAGTAACTCTGAGTACTTGGCTCACATAAATGATCGAAAGGGGGGGTATCGGCCGAAAATGAGTGTCGAAGATACGGAGATCCCCAATCTCCGTGCATACATATATTCTCTCCCGGCTGCTCGGAAGCGTGCGGCATTGAAGCATCATGTCAAATACGTGCTGCCGTCGCTCACCAACAACATCGCCATGACATGCTCGCAGAGCAAGGTCAAGAGGAAAGCAGAGCTTGCGAAGATCTTGTCGAAGGCACAGGATGTGAGTATTCAAACTTATGGTTGTAAAATTTCCACTAATCCAGGGTAGCCAATTCCTAAGGAGGTTGCTCAGGTCTTCCAAGATCTACTGGACAACGACATCCTGGCTAAAATTGGAAAACTGAGTAAGTCAATAGACAGCACTTACCATACACTGCTGATGTCTCAAAAGGGTACATGAAGACCAAAGCTGGGTACATCAGTGCGGCAAAGGAAAAATTGGACGAATATGCAAAGGTAATATCTAAAAGTCAAGTACCACCTACTTACGAGTAGTGTTAAGCTAATTATATTTCTATATTAGTGGCCCTATGGCACCCAGAAGGTATTTTGCCGCCATAGCGGCCAATGGAAAACAGCAAAGGTCGGCACCCACGATTGGAACGCGGACATGATGAAAGCGATGGTGGAGGACCTTAAGAAAGATCTTCAACCGTGGGAGGATATAAACGACGTGCTCTACCGAAACCTTTCAGAGAAGATGACGGTACTGCTACAGTATCTTATCTCGGAAGTCGAGGACTCTTCTGGTCCTTCCCGCATCATCCTGGAACCCTTCGTCGCTGAACTTCGCCTGCTGGTGGACATAGTGGACGAACTCTGCAGGTCAGAGGCTGAAGAGATGGAGAGGGGCCTCCTCCAAATCAAGCAGTGTATGATCTCGTCGGAAGACATACAGAGTTGCTACTTCGCGCAGGCGCTACAAAAGACTTATGAAGAGTGCGTCGCCATGACGGGCCCGGGAGTAGGCAAGAGGCGCCTGGCAAAACTCGCAGCTAAGATATCTCAAAAGAACGCCGCGAATCCTTTTCATAAGGTACACGATAAGGCAAAAAGCGCGGCCCAGGATCTCATCAAGAAGCACACTCAGAGATTCACCGAAAAGCTCCTGGGAATTTTTGAGAAGCTGCATGCTATGTTCATGCGCAGTTTCAACACCGCCGAGAACAACAGTCCGGGAGTGAAGGCCATCCGAGACCGGCTCCGGAATAGGCTACCTGACTTTCTGTCCCAGACTGCGGAGTGTGAACGCCTCTTCCAAGAAAGCTGTGAAAGCGAGAACATTTAGACGGGTCACGCATCAATGAGCCATGCATCACATCCGGCTATTACCCTCAGGAGCGGTCGAATGCCATTCAGCAACCTATTCCATGGCATATTCCATCTGGGTCACTCTTCAAGCAATCCCCTCGACGATTCTCTACCAACCTTTCCGAAGCGGCATGCCCGCTACCATCGAAATCTTGATTAAGTTCACAAGTATCTTATCTGCAGCACAATCGGGATCTTCTCCTACATTTTGCTATCTCCCGGTTTTCTCGTCGATGGAAGGACTTTCTTCTTTTTTCTTGCACTCGAAGGCGGACATCAATTGGTTCTGACTTTGACTTGGCGTTCAAAAATCTAGTCGTTTATCGAGTAGAAGGTGGTGATCTAAAAGGGGCGACAGAAGCAATACGTGAGACGGTGGAGGTATTCTTATTTAGCTAACATGCATATCCGAGCATTGATAGAGAAATATCATTCTATGGCAATCTTCTCTTCTCCCCGCTCTTCTCCGACCCTCACGTCACGACCACAGGGCACAAAAAATTGCGTTTATTTGCACTATTCCCCTTGAGGCCGTCTAATTCGTAAATGAGGGATGGTCAAGAAATACATTAGTCTGTTTAAAAGCCTCTGTTCCAAGCCAAGCATTATCTATTTCTTCATATTCGCTAGCAATTACGTGCTCTGCAGAACGACCCAGCAAACACTCACTTGAAGAACTTCGGGAAGAGCATGGGGGTGGTCTTCTTCCACTCCTGGTAATCCTTCCGGTCACCGTACCGCTTGTCGTACTTGTTCTCGCTGAGCGGGATGCCCGAGACCTGGTTTTCCATTAGCATCCTTAAAAGTAATAGAGCCCGCAAGGAAAAGACCTACCTTCAGCAACAAGAAAGCCACGAACGCCGGGCTGACCGCACACATACTGACGGCGCCCAACTTACCCGCCAGCCCCGCACTCAACCCCAGCCCGCTCAATCCCGCCTTACTCGCAACGAGGCCGCCAGCCGCAGTGGCGATGCCAGTCCACAGGGTAATCTCACCAAAGTAATTCGGATGCCTGCTCTTGCCCCAGAGGCCCTTAGTAATAAAATCCTCGTCGTGCTCCTTCCGCTTCTTCGCCTCCATCCACGCGCTCTTCTGGCGGTCCGCCGTGGCCTCGAAGACGATGCCGAAGACGTAGAGGGCGAGGCCGACGACGTCGGTCAAGACCAAGGGACCCAGCGCGGCGAAGGTGCTGGCAGGCAGCGCGTTGACCAGCACGACGGGCAGGGCGCACAGCGAGACCCACGTCGCCTGCGCCATGAAGGCGCCGAAGAACTTGGGCGGCGACACGCGGATCTGGTCGAAGCGCGAGTCGCGCCCGTTCTCGGCCGTGATGCGCTGGAGGAGGAAGGATCCCACTGTTTTTTATGTACGAAATC
>RHKH01000052.1:151223-178825 GCA_009829795.1 Lasiodiplodia gonubiensis | reverse complement strand
TTCTTTTTTTTTTTTTCCTTTCTTTCTCTCCCTTCGACGTTCACTTGGAACGGAAATGCACGAAGCGGAAACCGGGGCTAAAAAAAAAAAGGGCAAAACTCACGTCTCAACGCCCACAGCCCGACGGCCGCGCTCAGCGCCACCTGCCGCCAGTTCTGCGCGCGCACCACCTCCATCAGCAGTCCGCCGGCCCCCATGGTCCCCGCCGCGTACCGCGCGCGCAGCACCGGTAGCACCAGGCTGGCGCCGGTGCAGGCGAGGTAGGTCAGGCTGCCGCTGGCGTCGTAGAAGCGCTCGCTGCGCACGGCGATGGACGGGGCCGCGACGGCGGCCTGGATGCCGTACGCGAGCGCCAGCGTCGGCACGAGCGTGCGCAGCAGCGGCGTCTTGAACGCCGTTGCGTGGAGGAGCGTGGCGAGGAGCGGCATGGTCGCGAAGGCGGGGGGCGACGATACGCAAGGAGAGGAAGAGAAATAAAGAAAGAAGAAAGAGGAGAGGGAGAATATGGAGTATGTATACTGATTTCTGTGAGGTGAACGGTTTGGAGAGGAAGGTGGCAATGCGTTTGACTGGAATACGAGTTGTGTCGCGGCGAAGCTGCAGACAAAGCTATGCGCCTGGAATGATTTATTGAAACTCCTCGACCTCGAGCTATATGCGGTACCTTATACTGGAGTACTCGGGTCGCCGGACAGTTTGAAAGCCCGAACCAGAACAAGTGATGATTCAATGGCTCGGGGGGCTGATGGCGAAAACGAACGGGAGCGCCCGTCCAGGGAAAGGCGGGACGCGGCGGTTGCTTCGTGATCCTTCACATGCTCGACGTGAGGGATGACTTTGTGCTGGGATCGAGAGTGCTGCTTGCGGATCGATATCGTCATCGTACTTTTTACTAAACGCCGATTCTCCGACCCAAAACGCCCACCACGTACATCGTCGGGTTCTTTCGCGGCGTAAGAGCTCCCCGACCTAAGGAAATCATCCTCCGCAATTATACCCCCCTCGCGCGACAGGTGGCAAGCGCGAATTTGTTTTTTGGACATGTCATGGGTAGCTGAAGCTATCGCCCGGACGTGTATGTAGAACTTTTTATTCCACATACACGTCCGGACGATAGCTTCAGCTGCCCACAGATGTTATTTTTCTAAGAAAGAGCTGTGGAATAAAAAATTCTACATACACGTCTGGACGATAGCTTCAGCTGCCTACAGATGTTATTTTTTTTTTCAAGAAGCTGCGGCATAGTTATACCTGGAGCCTTAATTCTTCACGCTGCGAGAGGGGACTGTATCTTTGCAAGCAAGGGCACCCGACTTACGTAGGTAGCTGAAGCTACCATCCGGACGTGTATGTAGAATTATTAAATGTACACATACGTCCGGATGATAGCTTCAGCTACCTACGTAACGGGCTCATATCTTCCGGAATCCACTGTGGGGATTATTTCCGACGGATTCTGGCATTTCATCTGCTTGAATAGTTTGAAATATGAACGCGGCGGGCTTTGATGAAGTATGCTGCTGTGTTGCTACTGTAACGTCTTCGACATATTTCCAGCTGACATTGAATCATCAAGATGAACCCCTTTGATATTTGTGGTTCTAAGGCATGAAATCTTATTTTCGTGGATGGTGAGCTCTTACGCTCATGCAGGGAAACCTCAAGGAATATATGCAAGAACAAAAGCGCGCATCTATCAACAGTGTCGGCTCTCATCAAATCCGCAACTCCAGCCATTTCGAGGGCATGTGAATTGAGTGGTACCCTTGCTCTTTGTCCAGCGCGAGAAGAATCGTCCAGTGCTAACGCCAATTAAACCGTATCCCTTTTGAGTACATTCGATCCCATTATACCGTATCATCCATTCGTTGGGCCGGAAAAGGAGACGCGCGGCTCCTTCAGCGACGGTCCGGCATCTGGTGCTGTCGACGCAAGTATTCCTTCTGCAATTGGACCACCAAATTAGCGTGAGGCTGCACCATCCATCCAATACCCATCTCCACTCACCTCATTAAGCTTTTTCGACAGCTGGCCATTCTCCTCGACCACCTTGCGGATCTCCTCGTGCACGTTCCCTTCCAATTGCACGAGCGTGTTCTTGGGCAGCCAACGCAGGATGTGGAAGGCGTTGGCGTACACGTTTGTCGTGCTAGAAGGAACGTGGCGCTCCTCCGGAAACATATCCGGCAGGCTTATCGTAAATGTCTTCAGGCCCCAGCAGTACCGCAGCCCGAGGCGCACCAGGTCTGCAAACCCTTCCAAAATATCATGATGCGTGGGAATAGCAAGTCTGACATGCTTGATTAAACTACGGCTGCGCTGGTGTAGCTGTGACAGCGTGCACAGCGCGCTGGGGAGATGCAGCACCAGTTCATTATCAGAGTATAGCACGGGTCGGGATTCGCGGTAGATGAGCTGCGACACGCGCAGCAGCGCGGGCACGAGTGGGTCGGTGTTTATGCCGTTGTCGCCCGTTGGCAGTTGTCTTCTCGATTCGCTGCGGCGGTCTGGAACGCCGCGACGGGGCTGGGGGAGGAGCCCCTCGGCATCGTTATTCGTATTGGCATTGGTGTTGTTGCTCGCACGGTCGTCGGGCAGGCCTGACTCGTTCATTTCCTCCGTCTCCCATTGATAGTCGCCTTGGTTCTGCTCCTTTTCGGACGGACGGGGCATGTGCAGGAGGATGGGCTTCGGACGCGAGAGGGCCATGCGGTAGATCTCGAGGCGCAGTTCTGATGCCCGGCGAGTTAGCATCTCAGCTGAGCGTTACGGCGTGTGCGCGCTGCTCACCTGAGGGGAGTTCCATGAAAGGAAAGTAGTCCTCCTTCTGTCGCCGTTCCATTTGCACGTTGCGTTCGGGCGCCTCACTTGCGACTTCAGTCCTGTCGGCGTCGTGTCCTAACGAGCCAGGCGTCATGGCGTACATCTGGTAGGAAACTGGGGGCGCATCAGCATGTGGCGGCGACGGTGGCGGGCGCCGCGAGGCATGCTCACCAGTCGATCTCCTGGAGTGAGAGTCGTCTTGCTGGTGGCGGTGCTCCGGTCGAGCGTCATCGGTGGACGCCTCGTTTGCGGCGGTGGTGCCGATAGCCATAGGTACGGCGGGAATCAGGTGAGGGCGGCCGGTGTCGCAAGCAAGTTGACGGGTGCAGTGTGGCGGAGAGCCAAGCAGGAATTATGGTCGTACTGATGCACAGAAAAAGATGTTGAGGGGTGATTCTCGGCGGGTACCTCAGGCTGCAGCGGAGACGAGGACCAGAAACAGAAGGGTGCAGTAGTTAGTGGTCGAACTAGACCAGGCGCAAGGATGCTGGGCGCGGGGAAGGCGTGATGTCAATGCGCGGACCCGCGCGGAGAATTCTCGTAGGGCTCCTCCGCGTGCTGATTTCATTCGCTCCGCGTCTGACTGGAGGCGGCGCTCCTCGTATGATCGCGAGCCAAATCCGCGCCGGGACTTCTTCTTGGGCGGCCCGGGTGGACTGACTACAAGCTTATCTAGACCGCATCCGCTTCCTCGTGCTTTACCTCGTGGCAACGGAGCCGCCCTTCCCCGGACTCCTGATGAGTTCCTGGCGTGACAGTTCGGTTACCTCTCCAGTCCAGTCTGCGCCCAGAACACGCCCTTACGTCTAGCCCTTCCCCAGCGGCTCCCCACACGTTTGCAAACGACTTGCTACATCCAGCCGACATGCTGACGCTACTCAACAGTCTTCACAATCGAGAAGTTTGACTACACGCTAGGTACGTGTGTTCGTCACTATGGTCGGGGAAAGTATCATTAATTTCCAATGCTACGCTGTACATTAGGGGTAACCATGTGCGACCCCGCCGATTTCCTTCCATTACTCGTTCGCTCAATTCCTTTCCGGCAACGTCTGTTTACTTGAGGCGCTTCTCGGCCGCCTTCCAGTTGATAACCTCCCAGATGGCCTTGAAGTACTCGGCCTTCCTGTTCTGGTACTGGAGGTAGTAGGCGTGCTCCCACGCATCAACACCGAGGATGGGACGGAACTGGCCAACAACGGGGTCCTGGTTCTGGTACGTCTTGATGCCGATGTTGCCAGTCTGGACGTCCTGGACCAGCCAAGCCCAACCGCTACCCTGGATGCCCGCGAGGGCAGTGTTGAACTTCTCCTTGAAAGCGTCGAGGCTGCCGTAGCTGTCGTTGATGGCCTTGGAGAGAGCGCCTGACGGAGGGTCGCCGCCGCCCTGGGACTTGGGAGCCAGGTTCTCCCAGAAGAGAGTGTGGTTGATGTGACCACCTGTAGCAAGGCTTCGTTAGCATTCGCTCTCGTTTCACCAAGGTTGCGATTGGAGTTTTGGCACATCTGTGCGTCAAAACACCCCCACTTCTTTCGGCACAAGGTTCTGGACTGAGCGGCTGACTAACCTCCGTGGAAGTTGATGAGCGGCTGCAGAGCAATTTGAGCAGCGATGTCGTCCTTGGCCTTGGCCTCAGCGATCTGTTCGGAGAAGTTGTTGTACGAGGTAACGTAGGTGTTGTGGTGGTTCTTGTGGTGAAGCTCCATGATCTTGCCGGAGACAGCCGGCTCCAGCGCACCGTAGTCGTCTGCATGCAGCGACAGGTTAGTACGATGTTCGCGCCGGCCAATTGACCCAGAGGAGGTGCACGGAGATGAGGATGGACATACAGGCCAGGTCGGGAAGGGTGGCCTTGGTGCGCACGAAGCTGGTGCCGGCGAGACCAGCGCGGCGGGAGCCAGCAGCACGAAGGCCGGTGCGGGCGACGGAGTTGCGGAGCAGGGTGGCAGACATTGTGATGTGAGTATTGCAGTGAAGAGACTGGTAGATGGAGGAAGGACGGTGCTTTTGGGTGCGGGCGCGCTGCAGAAGGGCCTCGGACGCTCGGGCGGAAGCTGTGAAGCTATGATGACTTCAGAGCTTGGCGTGCCGAAGTGCGGCGAAGAGCGCAGCAGCCGCCAACAGCGGGAGCCAATGGGCCGCGCTGCAAGCTACGTGACTCGGACGGTCGGACAGCTGACGGCCACGTCTTTTGTTTGCATCCCTTCCTTTCTGCGCGTAGAGGCTTCCATGACGAAATCAAAGTGGATGAGCTTGTGAATGATTACTCCTGCTGTAGCTCTGCATGGTTTTTCTAATTTTATCCTCGACGTGCGTGAAGATAGCCCGACGCAAAGCCCGTGTCGAGAGCGGAGGACCGACCGACCATCAATCGCCATGCTCGGGGGTACACCCGCGCTCAGGCCTCAACGTGCGGCCCTGAGCGTCGCTCAACGTCATCGGCTACAGGCGCCCACCAACCCCACCGCGGATAAATCATGTGTCAGCTTGAAGAAAACAAAATGCCTTTGCTGCCACGCGCCCAAGCCCGCAATGTCCAAGACTCCGTGGCCTCACGCCATCTAGTCTGACGCGCTAGCGGCCCCAGGCGACAAATTTTAGGAAGCACGGGGAAAGTAGGTGAGGGCATGGCAATGGTCACTTTATAAGGGAATGCACGCTTTCTCCTCCCCAGTCACATCGCTCGCTTCGACGCAGGTCTTCTCTCTTCTACCAACCCCGCGCTGAGCAAGTCATGACCACCCAGGGCCTTGTCCACCTGCCGAACGGCCAGAACCTGACGGCCGTTCCCGTATTTGGCGGCCTGCAGTTCAAGGTCAATGACCTGAGCAGCCACAGCAACTCCCCCTTGCCCCCCGGATGGACCGTCGTGCTCAACTCGCAGATCGACGAGCCCGACGACGAAGGACCAGATGCCCAGAGAAATGAGGACGACGATGAGGACGACGAGGAGCCAGCGGCGAAGCGCGTGCGCCGCTACACGCGCCCGACCCTGCAGAACGATCATCTGTACATCTCTTCCATCTCCAATCCGAGCAGCACCGAGTTCAAGCCGGCCTCGTCACCCACGCGCCAGATCGCCATGATGTTGTGGGCGACATTGTACTGGTACTTCCATCAGCCTGAGCCCGAGCCCCAGTTGACCACGGCCGCCTCCAAGAACACCGCCCAATTAGGCAAACCCAGGGGCGATTGGCGAATCAACATCAACCGCGAGGGCATCTTCAAGGGTCGCGTTGTGTTGCCCAAGCTTGAGCGCATGGGCCTCATCGCCTGTGAAGACTCCAGCGTGGGAATTGTCCAAGATGAGAAGTCTGGTGAAGGCTGGACGAACATGTTTGTGAGCCGCCGCGCCTTCTGGCAGATGGACCCGCGTCTCTATCTCTTCACTCTCCCCGCACTTTCCATGTCTCCCCATGGCTCGGAATCTCCGTTCAATTCCAGGCCGAACTCTCCCACCCCCGCCCCGGAGCACAAGAAGCGCGAATCCGCCAACATCGACGGAATACCGTCAGGCCTCTGGTCTCCTACCGCGCCGGGTCCTTTCCATTCTAGCAGCCACCTTCCCACCTACTATCCCCCAGGCCCCACCCAGTTCGTCTTCTCGAACAACATCCGGCACCCGCTGCGCCCAAAGCCGCCGCGCCAGGGCGAGACGTTCTACACGCGCTACATCCCCAGCGTCGGGCAGTACCTCTCCTTCCGCGTGGCGTCGGCCTCGCCCAAGCCGCAGACGCACACGGGCCCCATCTCGCACCGCACCAGCGTCACCGGCGGCGCGCAGCCGAGCATCGAGACGCTGGCGCTGGGCGACTCGGACACGGACCTGCTGCACCGGTGGATGAACGACGCGCGCGTGTCGTACTTCTGGGGCGAGCAGGGCCCGCGCGCGCACCAGGAGGCCTTCCTCAAGCAGGGCCTGCAGAGCCGCCACAGCTTCCCCGTCATCGGCTGCTGGGACGGCAAGCCCTTCGGCTACTTCGAGATCTACTGGGTCAAGGAGGACGGCCTGGGCAAGCACCTCGGCGGCGACGTCGCCAACTACGACCGCGGCCTGCACTGCCTCATCGGCGAGCAGGAGTTCCGCGGCGCCCACCGCGTGCGCATCTGGCTCAGCGCCCTCGTCCACTACTGCTTTCTGGCCGACATGCGCACCGAGACGGTTATGTTGGAGCCGCGTATTGATAACGAGAAGTAAGTCTTTTCTAGCCAAATTTTCTCTATTCCCTTTCTTTCCCACGTACAACGGATATTATGAACGGAAAATGCTAACAGTGTTGGCTAGGCTCCGCAAGTACCTCGAAGAAGTCGGCTTCTACAAGGAGCGCGAGGTCAGCTTCCCGCACAAGCAGTCGAACCTCATGAAGATCAGGCGCGAAGCATGGAACGGTCCGGCGTTGTAAAGAGAGCATGTGCGAACACGTTTCATTAATGCCATTCTTCCTGTTTTCCTCTTGTTCTTGGTTCTGCAATTTGGATCATTCAAGGTTGATTTTCTGGGATCAGCAATGGTTTCCTAGCTTCATACCCATACAGCTGTACAGCATTTGCATACGGGATGGAAAGTACACGCAAGGCAATCAAGCAAAGGATTTCATCTCTTGTCTCCTAGCTACCACAAAATGTCTGCATTTCACTTGATCGGGGATTCCTGTATATTTCTCGTAGGATCGCCTCGATATCGTGTTTCTCATACTCAAACATGAGAAGCAAGTTGATCGACGCGCTCTGATAATAAGGTGTAAACAATTTCTAAGTACGTGCCGCAATGACCATATTAAAGCGGGGTTTATCCTCATTATGCATTACTCGTATATCCGGCTACCTATGCTGAAGTATCGATCGCCTGCTCGTAAGCGCCCACCACACAGGGATATCTGAACAGACCTAATACCTGATATGCCGTCTTCTGACAGCCACGAAAGTGAGAAAAGAGACGGATACAAGCCAGACCCAACAAATGACCCCTCAACGCCCATGTGCCTCCCCTTCTTGTCCTGTACATATGCCGAAGCCAACACAACAACGAAACCATATTTGTTATGGAAACGCCATCCTCCAAATGATATTGACGCATTCAATGACTTTTTGTTCCACCCTTCTCCTATGCCTATCTCTTTAAAGCACGAGCCCAGCAGCCACAGCAACAACAGCAGCCACGCCAGCGCCCGCAAAACGTGTCACCTGGGGCTTCGCAGCACCGGTGCTGGTCGGGGTGGCGGTGGCGACGTACACACCCGTCGGCACGACGGTGCTGCTCTCGACGCCGCCGGTGCTGCCCTTAGCCGTGACAACGCTCGCGCTGATGCTGGCGCTCGGGAGCGGCGTGCCGGGCTTGCCGGCCAGCACGCTCGTCGCGGGCGGCTCGAAGTCGTCGTCGTCCTCGAACCACATGCCGTTCAGCACGACGCCCTTGCCCTCTTTGATCTCGGCGATCTGGTCCGACGAGCAGCTGTCCTCGATCTTGCGGATCCAGCACGTCGGCGACGCCGTGCTGGACGCCACGTCGTTGGTGTGGGTGGCGTTTTTCGGGCCGTGTGTGTAGAAGGTGTTGACGTCCATGATGGCCTTCCCGGTTCCGAGATCCATGCCCTCAATGATTCGGGTGAAAAGGGTGAAGGCTGTCTCGGGCTGGTAGGCGGGGACCATATGTCCGGCATCGTAGATACGTGAGAATGATAGGTTGCTGAATTGGCGAACTGCTCCGCCGACGTAACTGTTGTTTACGATGATGTCCGCATAGCCGGCTGCTTGGAATGCGCTCGCGTATGCGGGGACGGATGCGGCCAGCTGTAGGGATACGGCCTCGCCACCGAGCCAGTTGGAGACGTAATCGGCATCACCGTTGATGATGGCAACACGAACGCCGCTTGTAAGAAGGTAGGCGAGATCATCGAGCTGGTTGCCCCGGATGCTATCTCCAGTTGCGATGAATCCCTTCTGCACATCAAGGTTGCTCTCGGTATAGTTGATGCGGGCTCCTATACTCTGTTGTACGCTGGCGTAGTTCAAGTACTCCATATAGTCTCCTGAGGGTATGACATCCGGAAGCTCTTGTCTGATGTCGTACACGCTGCGTCCGGACTTGCTGTAGGTTGCTTGGAGCGAGTTACATGCGGCAACAGCGGAGGAACAGGCTTCGTTCACACTGGTTACGTCACCTTCACCTTCTGGGTCGTAGATGCTGGAGACATTTCGGCAAGCCTTAATCTGGGCGGAGCATCCATTTGGCTTGTTGTAGGCATAAAGTAAGTTGAGCTTGTCGGTGGTACCAAACAGCTCTATGTCGTATGTGTTATTATTACCGAAAGAAGCATAGTAAGGCGCTTGTATCATCATGTCAATAAAGCCATTGATAATGCCGAGAGAAGTGAGTTTAATCTAAGTGGTGTTCCCGAGTTAGCCATAGAAATGGATCATATGAATGGAAGAAAGACAAGCATACCTCAAGAGTGTCGTTCGACGAGATGGTGCCGTTATCCCGTTTGGCATTCTGATCCTCAAATAATCTTGCAAAGGTAGGACCGTATTGACCACCGTAGCTCTCAGCAAAGAGATTGATTCCTGTTGCTTCGACAGAAGAACTGTTTGACCCTACTCCAGGATTGTATTGAGGGAAAGTGCCTAGGAAAGCCTGAAGAAAATGCCAGATAGCATGCGCCGCAATTTCAGTAGTGTTCGCAGTCGCATAGTTATTGCCGCTCCCAAAAGAGCCGTTGAGGTAGGACCAGGACGGTTGTCCAGCTGGAACATCCCCAGGGGGGTAATTGAAGCTGTCAGTCAGGAAATTCTGCGAGGCTGGAGTTACGTCGTCGTACGAAAGGCCGACGAGATTGGGTTGATCAACGTAGAGCATATTAGAGCTCCTGTCCCAGCCCCAGACCCTGGCCTGAGTACCGTAGGAACCGTCAGACATTTGCACGATTTCACAAGGACCTGATTCCTCGAACAGGCCGATCATGCTGCTGCTTCCTGGGCCGCCATTCAACCTGCGTATTTGTTATTCAGCTTGTTCTGCGCCAATGCGCCGAAGCACCCACCAGACAGTGAGCGGAGCCGATTCCGGCTGCTCACGGGCTTCTATGAACCAGAAGAAGGTATTAATCGAATAGTTCTGCTGAATTGGCGCTAACGTATAAGGCGGAAGGCTGATGTAGCCGGAGTACTGCTTCTGCGAATCGAAGACGGTGGTGCATGTTCCCGGATCAGGCGACTTGAACGAGATTGTAATGTTCGAATTGGCGGGCGAGCGGGTGACGTTCGAGAAGACGATGTCAGGCGTAGTTTGCGCGGCGACGAGCGAGTGGAAAGCCACCAGCAGCAGCGTTCGAAGCTTGCGACGGGTCAGCGACGGCGCGAGGCGCAACAGGTCGGGAAAGCGCACCATGGTTGCTACAGCTGCTGCGAAACCGCAAGCCAGAGAGCAGCATTAATGAAGCGCGTAGTGCAAGTACAGCACACAAAGAGCGCAAAGGTGCAGAGACGCGCGTTGTCTCGAAGGAAACGAGTGTGGGACATGCAGCTGAGCGAGTGATGAGCAAAGAGTGGAGGCGTCAGCGCGGGTCGGGGACTTCTGCAGGGAGCACGCGGTGGCGCGAGAACCTGGGGCCGTAGGGTCTGCACTTGGCGCCGCGAACGGACGCAAGGACGAACGTCAAGTTACTGTTCTGCAGTGCCGGTGAGGCACTGCATTTTTATCGCTGCCGGCTTCGTGCAACTCGTCCGGAACCACGGCACTCGGGAACGTGGCGCCAAGCGCGTATCAGCCTCGGCCAGCCCTGCAGCTTCGCTTCGAGCATCGAGTCTGTCTCAAGTGATTCGTGTCTAAGCCTGTGCCATGACGCAGGCACCGATGTTTTCGCACCGGTACGGGCGGATTTGACATCGCTTCGCTTACTATGGGAATGGGTAGCTGAAGGACATGAACGCGCAGCTCCAACTGCCGCCAGCCTAAGCGGACCGACCTCGTACCTTTTCTCCATTTAAGCGCCCGTCACAATTCAAGTGGGTCAAAGATATTACCGAGATTCAACTCAATTCGACAAGGGGTATGTCTACTACTAGCTCAGGCCACTTTCTTTAAGCCTAGCAAAAACAACTGAACAGATTAGTATGAATCATCATCCGCCAAAAACGTTAACCTGAGACGTGTCGCGCCCATCCAGACAAACTTGTTTCCCAGAGCGCGCAGCGCAATCCTCCTGGAATGAGCGCCGTAGTCAGGAATAGCCCGGTAGACTTCGCCTCATCCTACCTTTCCCACCATGTTGGTCTGCTGCAGAAGTGCCAACGCTTGTTCCATAGAGTAGCCAATGAAGACCGGGCCAGTAAATACCATTTGAGGGGAGTTTGATGAGCCCTGCCCTGGCTTGATGATGTTTGTTCCATGGATCGTTTCGTGCTGAGGCGGCTGAATCGTTGGGGCGTCCGGTCGAAGGGTCTTTTGCTCTGGTTCAGGATCTGGCTTACTCTCCACTTTCGGCGCAACTGGCGGGCCTCCACGTAGTTTAGTGTGGTCGAAAGGACACTTTCCAGGCTTTCTGTTCTCTGAGACAGGAGGAACGGGAGGCGCGGGAGGCGAGTCTTGCACGGGAGATGCGGTAGCAATGCCATCAGTGGCTATGCTAGGAGGCTTGTTGTATGCTGCTGGAACCGTGATTCCCCAAGGCCGACTGGGGGATTCGCCGACGCGGATGTCTTTCAAAGGCCTGTCGAAGTGCGGCTGTCGCTCCTCCTCCTCTGGCAGAGGTTGTTCTGGATCCGGGCTTACTTCACCGCCAGCTTGAGCACTTGTGCTGACAGCCTTGGCCCAGTCCGCAACTCTACCACCAGACTCAGTCTCGATTACCGCGTCCTCGTCGGCCGGCGATTCCTTCAGCATTGGCTGGTGCTTCTCTCCCAGACCCTGAATCATGTTGACCAAGTTGCCATATTTTGCATCCAATTGGCGAATGCTCTCGGCGTTACTCTGGAAGCGTTTGATGCAAACCTCGTGGCTACGGGGCAGTTCATGCTTGTGATTCTCAAAGTATTTGGCTATTTCCTCCGGCGAGTGATCATCCATGAAACGGATCGGACACACTGCCTGAGCCGAGCCTGCGACTGATGGATCTGGGGATTGCGGTGGTTCCATTGTACATATGTCTGCCCTGATGGGATCATTAAAGGACGAACGCTTCGACCGCATGGCATGAGGAAGTATTCTGGACTGCGAACGGCTAGGTGTGCCCATGCTTCCTCTGCCGCTCGTCGACCGGCCTCGCATGCTGGGTGCGCCGAAAGGACAACCAAGTTTCCCGGGGGTGCCAGGTGTGGTGAAATCTCTTTCTAGTCCCGCTGCGGAAGCAGCCTGCCGCAGGCTTTCGAGCTTTGATATCCTGTCGGACGCTCGATCACCTGTCCGGCCGTTCCAAATCTTCACGCCTTCCGCCTCTTTCAGCGGACTTTGCAATGGGCGATAATATTTCAATTGGTCGCGAGCACGCTCGGCTTGTCGGACAATGTAGGCACCAGTTCTCCGGTCACCATCATCGCTTTGCGCGAGGGCATCAAGCCAGTCCAACGGTCCCCCTTCGCCGTGTCTTTCGACTTCCTCCAGGCTCTGAACGAACACTCTGTGATCTTGGAGAGCAATATCGGGAGTGAATCGCTTCAGGAGGTCTAAGTACTGTTGTTGTGGTCAGCATTATGACGGCAACAATGGCGGATGCGTAAGAAGGGCATAGATGAGAGGAGTGATCAGAAAGTGAAGAAAAGGTCGACACCGCTGCTATGCAGCTGCAGTTCTAGAGCTAAATTTTTCTTTCATCATGTAGTGTGTGTGCGACGAACGCGCGGGAGAGGATCGGGATGGCTTGCAGGACGCTGTTTACTCACCTGTTGCTTGGCCCAGACGAGCTTGTTTTCGAGCTCGCGGTGTCTGTCGTGCAGAATGCGATACTCTGAAGATAGAGCATCGAAACCAATGGCGAGCTGCTCGACAAGGTGCCCGACAGCCGGGTCTCCGTGGGCAGTCATGGCTGGGAAGGAGCCTGTGATGCAGAGCCGGGCTTTCAGTTCAGCGGCTGCCTTGGCTTTATAAGCCGTCGGGTGTTTCGGGCCCGACAAAGGCTGCGGTGTCGGGATTAGATGCGCAGATAGCGAGGGATCCGGCACGGTGCGCGACGGGCCTCACATTGGGACTACCTTCCACCCCGCGAGTGCGAGACACGACGGCGTGGAGAGAGGACAGGCGGGATCTCGTGATGAGCGCACGAGAGGGGGCGGGAGATGAAGGACGTGGCGGCGAAGCGGACGCGAAGAAAAAGCTGGCGCACGACCCACGGACCCTTCGTCCGAAACTCAACCGCAGCTGCCAAACACATCCCGGCAGCTGCGTCGGCCAAGTCCCAACGATCGACTGAGCCTCGATGTTGTACGCAGCTCCCCAATACACATGCACACTCTTTAGAGCCGGCTTGCGCGCTTGCTGGAACTGACTGTTCTCCGCCTCCCGCCTTCTTTCTACTCTGCGTCTGCCTGCCCGCGTCTACCGTCCTGTCGCATTCCTAGCTCCGTCCGCGCGCCTCAGAGCTCCCAGCCAACATGTCCTCGTCCTCTCTACACCTTTCGCAGTTCCGGAAATGGCTCCTCATGTCGCCACCCATAGTCTGGAGCCTCCAGCGCCTCCGTGAGCTCCTCATTGGATCTCTGCGGCAGGGTCCCATTCCTCAGCACATCGCATTTGTTATGGATGGTAACCGGCGCTACGCTCGTACCCACCATATCGAAACCGTGGAGGGTCATAATTTAGGCTTCGAAGCTTTGGCTAGAGTATGACATACTGCGTACTACATCTGGTTGCGCGCTAACATATCCCAGATCCTGGAAGTGTGCTACAAGTCTGGTGTCAAAGTAGTGACTATCTACGCCTTCAGTATTGAGAACTTCAAGCGCTCCAAGTACGAAGTGGATGCGCTCATGGACATGGCAAAGTTCAAGCTGTCGCAGATTGCCCAGCACGGCGACCTGCTTGATCGCTACGGTGCTCGAATCCAAATTCTAGGTCAGCGCGATCTTCTGAAACCCGACGTAATTGAGGCTATGGACCGAGCCGCGGAGATGACAAAAGGAAACAAAAAGTACGGAAAAAGAAGTCTTATTCTTGGTGACATGTACTGACTGAGTGACACTAGGGCTGTCCTGAACGTCTGCTTCCCTTACACTTCCCGCGACGAAATCACCACCGCCATCCGCAACACCGTTGTGGACTACAGCAAACCTCACCCGCCTCCTCTCCGTCGGCCATTCTCTGAAGGCCACATCACCCGCAACATCCGCGCTCGTAATCTCGGGACTGTCTCTGAAGAAGACTCCCCTGAGGCTGATGACAATACCCCTGCCTCCCTGAATGGGGACAAAGCTTCCGACGCACCCGTATCCGACGTTGCCTCTACAAACTCGTTGACCCTGCACGAATCAACGGACGGCTTGAAGGAAGAGAAGGTACCGGACAACTACCCCGACCCGGAAACCATCACGGCCCAGACGCTCACGGACCATATGTTCACGGAGGGCAACCCGCCCTTGGACTTGTTGGTCCGGACGTCGGGAGTTCAGCGTCTTAGCGACTTCATGTTGTGGCAATGCCACGAGAATACCCAAATCGTTTTTCTGGATACCCTGTGGCCCGAGTTCGACCTGTGGCAATTCTTGCCCGTGCTCGTCGAGTGGCAGTGGAGACAGAGGAAGATACAGAGCGAGGAGAAGGCGCGACTGAGGCTGAAGGTTGCCTGAGGAGAGTTCACATCTGCTAGACGTAGATCTTCTTGGAAAGGGAGCACAGTGTTGATACCCATATTCAGTTTGCAAACAAGAACATGTCGATGCTACACGTAGCATTTGTAGCCTGGAGAGCCGGAGTTTCGGTTGGACTTAGACCATAGAACATCAAATACTTTTTTCTTGGTATAATTGGCCGTGCAAATGCTACCAGCCTCTAGAACGCCGGTACCCTAAACTTGACATGGTGAGCAAGAGAAATCATCTCTTCTTATTCTCAGCAATCCAGGTGCGCACAGCCTTTGCACTGTCATGAGCAGCACGGAACACTGGCCCCGAGATCAGTATAATTAGACTTTGCATAAGCCAGGTGGAACACTTACACCGCCTCTCGTTCTCGTCCAGCCCCCTCAGAAAGTCTGCACCCTCTCCTAGTGCTCCCCGGGGGTTGTGGGCCTGGTCAGCGATCACTTTTGCTCGTGCCTTGAAAGTATCTGCAAGGATCTCGCCCATCTCTTCCTCTTCGAAAAGCTCGAGCATGCGGGCACCCAGAGCATAGAAGTGAGGTGCAAGTGCTCTCAGATCAACCGTCCGCGGATCCGCCTTCAGGGCGTTCATCACGCGCGCAGAAAGGGCGGCGGGGAGGTCGAGTGTCGCCATGCTCGTATTTGCCGCAGGTGCACTGTGGGGGACGCGTTAACTGCACAGCCTCCCACTGTGGCGGATCCGAAGTTAGGGATTGACATGACTCCATTCAGCCTTACCTGACAGCTAACATCTCTCCTAGCCACAAGGGTAACTCAACCTTGGTACCTTGCTTCATCTGTGGTTCGTCCGGTCAGTCTCCTGTCAATATGTAGACAAGGCGCAGCCTACATCCTGACCGGCATTTCCGTCAAGGTAACCCAGACCGGGTACGGTGAGCTCGAACGTGCAGGGCACTTTCTGTGTGACGCATGTGAGAGGCTTGGAAACCGGCTGACGGTGATGTGGGACGACGCACCTGCGCGTCCGTGAGGATCGCGTTGATATCATAGTACGAACTCATGGCTTTTCCTCCTCTTCGGGACGGTGGAGTTGGGAGACAAGGAATCGAAAGTTGTGGCCGCAAGCAGGCGAGACACTGTCCAAATGGCTTTGTCAGTACCAGATGTTGGAATGAGAGCTTGTGGCCGAAACGGGCAATACGCGCTCACGCGACGCGCTCCGCGATGCTCGAGGCAGCGATGCGGACGATCGACGCAGCAACAGACGCAAGTGTGCAGGTCAGAATGCTCCCGGGCGGCATGCACAAGACACGAGGCGGGCGAATGTGAGAGGCCGAGCGCTGCATGGCTTACCTCTAGGCGGCGCGCGGTGAGGGTGATTGCGTAGTGACGATTGCCTAGAGCACGGAAATAAAAGAGGTGGCCGCGCGCTGGACGCAGAGCCTTGGACCAGCACTGCTACACTCCACCTGGATCGAGACTCAACTGGTGCCAGCTGTCAGGGTCTCTGTGTGTCTCGCGCCCTCTGCCTGCTGCTGAAGCGCCGGTCAAACGCGTGGTCGCTGATTGGTGATCGTGGTTGACGGCGGCTGTCAACAGAAAGAAACGGCGCAGCTCCACCTCGCGCCTCTGCCTCGCCCACCCGCCGAGCTCGCCCACCCCGTCGTCATAGCTTCTGCCCGTACCTCGCGGGTACATCTTACTAACTTCACACACCCACCCACCCGCAACGTAGCCTCCCGTCCGCCCTCTCCTCCCCGAAGTTGCGAACCAACGGCTGTCTGCAGGCGGTGCGCCGCATTCATTCTAAATTCGAAGCGCCCCCCGTCCATGACGCCGCTGCGGTCGAGCTCATCGCCCCGAACAGCCCCAGCCCGTCGTACAGCCGTCAAGCGCTCGCTGCGCCCGCATCCTGCACATAACTAAGCTCACCCAGCCACCGCTCCATCTGCATCCGCAATCTCCATCTCGCTCCTCACGCGACACCGCCCGACTGACCTCTGACGAGGCCGACCACCCTCGCCAACGACCATGGCCGGCTACGAGCGATTAGGGCAGCTTCTCGGCGGCGTCGATGGGCCCAATGGCGCAGACCTATCGCGCGCCACCTCGCCCGGCGCAGATTGGGAAGATAGCAACGGCGACGCCAACGCCAAAGGACGTCCCAACCGCGTCCGGCCTCGCACGTTCCCCTACACCAAGTACCTTCCTTACGAGACCGAGTCCGACGCCGAGCGATTAGAGAATCTGGACACCTGCATAAAGCATCTCTACGTCGCCGTGTCTGCTGGGGACTTCTCGCCCGGTGCTGTGCACTGGACCCGCGAGATACGCGGATGGCTGTCCCTCAAGTTCGATTTGCCCCGCGATGTCCGCGTCAGGCTCATCAAGCTCTACTACGAGCTTGCTCTGGCGCCTGGTCTGGATATTCTGGTGGCAGAGAGGTTCGCCAGCATGTTCATGGTGCTCACCAAGTGAGTTCTAAGCGCTCGCCCCCACCGGGCTCCACAAGCTCCCTCTGCTAACCGAAAACAGGCGCAAGCACTACCTACGCCCCGGTAAGGACCTCATTCTCGATTGGAGGCCGCTTTATAAGGAGCTTAAGAACTACGTGCTACCCTCCGAGTCTGGATCCTCGACCATGACCAATTTCAGGAGGAACATCCGAACTGTCACGAAGCTATGTACTTTCGCGCAGTTATACTTTGACCCTCAAGAGATCCCAGCTATGCTGGAGGAGTTCCTGCCTTTCTTCAGTACTTCTTTCTCCGAAGGCGCATATGTGGTTGTAGGATTGCTGAACTTGATTCTGCCCACAACGCCCGCACCCGCGGATCGCCCAGACCTCCAACCGCAGCATTATCTGCCAACTTTCTTCCACCTGTGGTCGCTCGTGAACCGCTCTCGCCTATTCGATGTCCATTTCATAGACATCTGCTCCAGGCTTGCCCGCGACTCTCTCTCCTCCAAGTCCATACCATTCTCCGAGTATGGCTTATTCACCCGGGATCAGTCGCAGTTGATCTTCACTGCTGTTCTCCGGTTGCTCGAGATCCCGGTCGGCCAGTCGACTTCTCCATACAGTTCAAGCGTCGATGCCGGTGCCGGTTTAGCGATTATGCTGGACAGAGACCAACGGAAGCATCCCATTGCGCACCACGTTGCTCGATGGATTGTAATGTCGCTCTCTCCAGCTTGTCTGGACAAGCCGGACTCGATATTGGCAAGGTTAGAAGGACTCATCCAGGCTGTGGAGACTTTCTACCATCCATCAAACTCTGGAAGTTGGACAAAGACATTGTCTCAGCTTGTCTACTACCTTGCGGATTTCTTCGTTATGCGGTGGAACCGGGAGCACAGCGGGGAGATGGAGGTCCCGGAGGAGAGGCGACTCGATGATGCGATCAAGAAGAGGTTTGTCCTGTGTCTTCGGGACGTCATCTTCATGGGAATCTTCGCAAAGAGCGGAACGGCAATCAATTTCTCCTTGTCCACGTTGCAGTGCCTGGCGTATCTTGAGCCCAACCTTATCCTCCCCGGGGCTTTGCAGCGCATCTATCCCGCAATGCAAGGTTTGGTCGAGGTCCACCGAACCATCTCATCAATCAGAGCCTTGCACATGCTTTCGAAGACGATGGTGAGGACTAAGGGTTATCGCTGTCATATCACAACTCTCCTCGGTCTTGCTCTTCCTGGAATTGACGCCAACGACCTGGAGAAGACTCTGCATACCCTTAGTTACATACAGTCCGTCTCCTACATTATTCCCTTTCACGATCTTACCAAGGAGAAGAAGCCGCACCCAAATAGCGCTCTCTCCATTGACAACGGCGGAATAGTAGAAAAGCGAGGCTCTGGAACAGTTACCCCCATGCCTGAACAGGAGAGCACCCCAGATCTTGCCCTGCAATGGATTGCTTCCCAGGTTGACCGCCTTGAGAGGGAAGGCGCTGGCGTCGAATTTGATTACGAAAAGGAACTTTCTGACCAAGAAGAGGAGGCTATTTTGAGGTCGTCGACCACCGGATTTGCTGAGTTTGTCATCACTTTCCTTGGCCGTGTCTTCACCCTCCTGGAGAACCTTCCCGATGCATCCCGCGTTAGGAGCGGTTCGCCAGAGGAGAACGTGGTCAACACTCTTCCGGCTGCCTTTACGCCGTTGCTAGCCGCTCTTTCTCCTGAACTCTTCGATATTGCCTTGGACAAAATCGCAAACTTCGTCACGAACCACGTCATCCATCAGGCGAGGGATGCGATGGCTTTCATCTGCAACGGACTTGTCAAGGTCAACCCTCAAAAGACGCTGAAGAGACTTCTGCCTGACCTGTTGGCTGGCATTCGCACGGAGATTGGGGAGAACGGTGCAGGATCATCGAGGACGACTGGCTCAGAAGTCCTCCCCAAGGACAGAGCTCTAGTCTGGAACATCAGCTTGCTGAGCATGTGTGTTGTTCACGTCGGCGACGCCGTCCTGGAGTACAAGGAAGAGCTGTTCAATATCGCCAAGTACATGCAGGAGCACTGTCGTGGAATTCCCACCGTGCACGTCTCAAACTTCATCCATCACCTGCTCCTCAATCTCACCTGCATTTACACGGTAGATTATTCGCTCTACGAACCGACTGAGGCTCAACGCGGTCTTACGGTCAACGATTGGGGATGTATGCCAGGTGCGAAGGACATCAGCGTCAAATGGCATGTCCCCAACACCGGTTGCATCACTTTTGCGGTCGAGCTGTTCCAGTCACAAGTCAAGAGCGCCATGGAAGCCCTCAACGCACTTACAGGCGATAGTTCGCCTGTGAAGCGTGATGGTACTGGAAAGGAGTGGTCTGACGAGGTTTCACGAAACCTCGTGTTACTCCGCCTGATCATTTCTGGCGTCTCGGTGCTCTTCGATTCCAAGTACCCCGCACCATCTCCACAGAAGCACAAGGAAGGGAGCGACGTCGACATGGACGACGATTCGGAAGAAGGCATCGATAACGAGCTAGGAGAAAGCGATGATGATGAGTCAAGACCAACCTTCCAATACGAAGTCGGTTACCCATGGGTTCGCGACAAGTCGAATGAGCAGTACCGCCTCCTGCACGAATTGCGGCAGGACGTTGGTTACACTCTCCATCGCATCCATCAGTTCCTCGTCGAAAAGCAAGAGGACGACGTTCCCTGTTTCAATGCCTTGTACAATGCCTACCGATCGTGGTTCATCGATGTGGGGATCGAGAGGTCCGCGCACGTCCTAGACCGGGTTACTCGACTCCTTGCAGCCGACGTTCACCCATTCAAGGTCAGCGGGCTTAGGAAGGAATACCCGAGGCCTCTTCTCGTAAGACGTGCCTATGTGTACCATCTGCAGCGTTTGAGGCACAACGCAGCTCCACGTGAGCGCTCCGATGTCGAGGAACTGCTTCTGATGGACTTGGCCCACTCGAGCGTTTCTCTGTATACCGAAATCCGTCGCACAGCGCAAACAGCCAACGAGTCTGCTGTCAAGTGCATCGTCGGTTCAAGGCCCCTCGTGATTCCGCCTCTTCTCAAGGCTTTTGATGAGGCCGTCAAAAAGAGCGACTACCCTCGTATCAAGGGTGCTATGTTCTCATTGTTGTTTGGCAGTCTGGCAAAGACGATCTCGCGGAACTGGAAGTTCACACCTCAGCTGATCAAGTCATTCATTGAAGTCACCGAAGCAGACAAGCCTTCCGTACAGAAGCTCGTATCCAACGCAACATTCCAGATCATGGATATGGGCAAGCCTCTCGAAAGGATGGTGATACTCGACGAGGAGATCGTAGAAGCAATTGTGGAGCACATCGACAAAAACCAGATCGAAGAGTACAAGCCAAGGATACCGAAGAAGCGCGATGCTGTGAAGAACAAGAGATCAAAGGTAGAAGCTAAGAAGGCAGAGCTATCGGCAGAGCTCGTTGAGCAAGCCCGATCGTCCCACTGGAAGAAGGCGATCCGCACTGCAACCGTGGTAATCAACCTCGGTATGCGCTTCGAGAACATTGCCTCCGAAGCCATGATCGAGCTTGCAACCAAAGGAACGATCGATCCTCATCCAACTCTGCGTAGCTTGTATCAAGGAGCGCTGCTTGGGTTCTTCCAGCTCGTGCAGACGCGTAGCCTTGCGCATCACAGCTACGAGAAGTATATCCTAGGTCAAGAGGATGTCCCGGAGAAGATTGCCGTACCGACACGCGCCGACGAGGACCCGTCGTGGACAGATGACTATCTTGCGAGCTTTGGCCAGTCTGAAGCCAAGTACTACGTCGATTTCGACTATCCCGGATGGCTGGTCTGGAACAAGACTATGCCCGCTTTCTTGACGGAGACTAAAGGTCTCGAGTATGACGAGGTTGAGTCCAGGGTCAGGAAGCAGATTGCAACCATTTTGGATCGCAACTGGTTCTCAACATACTTTGCGTATCTGAAGCAAGAGCCGAGAGACTCGGGACAAGATCGCTTCCGTATGACCAGCGCGATGATGCTCACACATGCATTCGACCTCATGTTCTCAGGGCTGACTGAGGTGTCATTCGATGATATTAAGGATCTCACAAAGTCTGTCTTTGCTGATGGTACCGACAAGCATCAGCATCGCGCCACGTCTGAGATCATGGGTGCTTTGCTCTGTTGTGCTCCTGACTTACCGACTGATCAGCGAACCCAGGTCTGGGAGTATGTCTTCCCGCTGGTCCGCGGAATTTTCCAGGACGGGCTCACCCCTGAAAACTCTTCTTACTGGACGACCTTCCTTCACATTGCGCTACAAGGTAAGGATCCCAGACGGAGTTGGCCTCTCGTCGATGGCTTGGCTGCTTTCCGCTTGGACATGTCTTCAAGTCAGGCGTTCAAGGAAAGCTCCAAGATCAACCTGCTCCAGCAAACCGTCATAGACTGTGGCTGGCACTTCCAGCTTGAGAAGCCCATCCTTGAGGACTTCGTGAAGCATCTCGACCACCCTTACAAGGCTGTGCGTGAGGCCATCGGCCAGACAATTGCCAGCATCTACCGCACCAGGTACCACGAGTCATACCCGAACGTGAAGGCGCTGGTGGATGCGCAGAAAACGTCGTCTTCGATCGGAGTGCGCCCATACCAGCCTGATGACAAATTCAGAGAAGTCATCAACGACGTCTTCAGCAGGCTGGAGAAGTGGCGCAAGGAGCGCCCTGCTGGTGAGCAGCAGCCGACATCGTACACTCAAGCCGGCAAGACGGTCCTTCTTTGGCTCGATTCAAACCTTTCATCGTACGAGTGCACTCAGCTCGTGGAGTTCTTCCCGAACCTGTTCATGGAGCAGCTCCTGCACATGATGGATATCAAGGAAGACCCTGAGCTCCAATCTCTGGCCTACCACGTTTTCCGGCACTTGCCCAACATTCCTCACCGGGCGGGTGAAGACCAGGAGTTCATCAACTCCATGATCCGCATCGGGCGTAACGCGACATCCTGGCACCAGCGCTTGCGCGTGCTGATCAACATCCAAGTCATCTACTTCCGCCGCCTCTTCCTCATGACCGAAGAGCAGCAGCAGGCCCTCTTCGACTGCGTCTCAGCCATGCTCGGCGACTCGCAGCTCGAGGTGCGCCTGGGCGCGCAGACGACGCTCTCGGGCATGATCCGCTGCTCGCCGGTGGCCTTCCGCAGCCGGCAGGTCGAGGACCTGCGCGGCCGCTTCACCAAGATGCTGCGCGACAACCCGCTGCCCAAGCGCCGCGTCCCCGGCACGCCCACGCCCGAGCAGAACCGCCTCATCCTCGTGCGCCACGCCGCCGTGCTCGGCCTCGGCGCCCTCATCTCGGCCTTCCCGTACACGTCGCCGCCGCCGGCTTGGCTGCCGGAGGTCTTGGCCACCCTGGCGATCAAGGCGGCTGGTGACCCGGGTACCGTTGGTAAGAGCGTGAAGTCGATTCTTGCGGACTTCAAGAAGACGAGGCAAGACACCTGGCATGTCGATGTGAAGGTAAGTGTCAACAATATTCCATCATTTTTCAACTTCGAATCGGCAATAGACTAACTCGACCCGCAGGCATTCGAGCCGGAACAGCTTGAAGATTTGGAAGGCGTCTTGTGGAAGAGCTACTTCGCGTAGAAAGACAAGAGGAGCAGAGAAGCGGTGGGCGGAGAGTCGGTTTCGGACATCGCGACTGACACTCATTTATCGAAATTCCTGGTTTCTCAAGGATGGATTCGTCCCTCAGTCCTCTTTCGTTTTATGCATAACTGCCCTTCCCTACTTTGCGGTCTCTCATCGGTCATCAACGAGGTGTGATCTTGTTCAAAATATCGTGTGGGCGAGGGAAAATGAAAACGACGGGTATTTGGCCATGGAAATGAGTAGGAGGTCGACGGAGGTCAGTCAGTCGGTGGTTGTTCGCGGGAGGAGGGCGGGATGGGGTTGGCTAAGGTGGAGGAAGGAGGCTTGGTTGCTTAATTCTCTCTCTTTTCCTTGCTCCGGGAGGGATCAAAGTGTTTTTGCATGGACAGGCGATGGTTGACTTGCATAGACGGAGTGCTGCTCTTCCCCCTTTTTCCCTTTTCCGTCCCATTCCCGTACTGAAATAGCTGTTCGATTGCTTAATTAGTAGGAAGATGATATCAAACTCATTGAAACAAAAAGGAGAAGAAATGCCAAGCTGTTTGACAGTGATGAGGTTGGCACGGCGGTCTCCGGATTCCACTGCGCAAATGGTGGGAGGTGAAACAAGCGACCGACGACGACGTCTGAGCTTTTGTTTCCCGACGCTGAAACACCACCTCTTGTTCACGACTTGTTAGACTTCGACAATATCGTGAGAAATACGAATACGCCGCAATATGTCACCTGGCTCCTGTTTTTCCCTTTTGTTTTTTTTATGGGGCAGAAATGTAGAGATGAAATGGCCGCCAGCTGGAGCCTATGGCAGCTTTTGCTCCCCTCGATCGAACAATGCTGAATCAGTGGCCGTATTGGATTGTCATTGAGTGGCATCAGAGAGCGGTATAAAGAAGCTGCTTGACTCTTGGTTCCATCTGCCGACGCAAGTGATCAACTCGCCGATCCAGTTCTGGCGGCCTTGCCAGCACATGAACCCTTCCAGGTTGATCCGGGGAGGAGTGCAGGCTGTTGTCGTGGAGAAAGCACACCATAAAGACGACCGACATGGCCACGGGGCCACGGTGGGCTTTCTGAGGCCTTTTCCGTATCCAGATGGAAAGTCTTCGTGTTGGGCCAGCGCAATAGAAAAGATGCGGCACGGCAAATAGGGATGGCCGTGGATTCCTAAAGCGTATATTGTCGACGCAGGGGGAGAAAGCACCTCATCGCGGGAGGGTGTGTTGACGCGTCATCCTATTAATAGCCATCGCCAGCAGACAGCTCGCGCTTCGCGTTGTTGTTTGATCGCTGGCCGCACGACGCGGGCCCTTAGCTAGCGCACTGCCGCCGTCCAATCGCAATTTTCGACCTGAACGACACCACCCTCGGGGTCCGCACGGAAATGGAAGCAGGGTCGAACGAAATCGGGCGGCACCGATCCATTGCGGCAAGTGTGGCAGGGTGAAGCAGCAGCCTCCCGCTTGATCCACTCGGATTTCGCTGCGACAGCGCTCCAGTTTTCCCCGACGTCATAGGTCGACAGGATCCACTACCTTATTTCGAATGATCGGCCGCTGCTCAGACAACCCAAAAGGCTTACTCAACCTTCTTTCAACAGCCAATACCCTTCGATCCCGCGCGTCTGGAGCCTCAAGTGATTCGGGAAAAAGGCGCGGGCACCGGAAAAGTTATGCGCACCCTGGCGTGCAGCGCGTACTCGTGCAGTTCAACCTCAGGCGGACAGGCGACCCGCAAGCACAATGCCAAGAGCTCTTGGCCCCTTACCGTCGCCTTGCAGGCTGCCTAACAAGCGATCTTCCCAGCCGGACCCGCTGATAATCTCTCCTGAAGCGCTGAGCCGTTGCCCAGCAAGCTTGAGCCCTCTTCTTTTCAACATGACGTCTCGTCGCCCAGCTCTCGTCCTCCCCATACACTCGCTTTCCAACCACCCTTCTCGCCAAGATAAGATATCCGATGTTGGATCTGGTCTATCCACTCGCTCTGAGATCCACCATTTTCTCTCACACTCCCTCTCCACGCTTGACGACACAAGGCTACGGTTGAATCCATCATGCGCTTCTCGCTAAGTAGTTTGTTATTACTCTCCGCCGGCGCAAGAGCTCTCGATGTTAGCTGGGATGATGACGGTATGTTTAGCCACTCGCAATGCTTTCGCTGTTGCTGACCAGCCCTCAGAATCCGTCAAGAAAGGCCTGGAGGCCGTTGCCAAGGGCATGACTTCGTACTACACCGGCTACAACCCTGGCGACGTGCCCGGTAACCTGCCAGACCCATACTACTGGTGGGAGGCAGGCGCCATGTTCGGGGCGCTGATCGACTACTGGTACTACACGGGCGACGACCAGTTCAACAAGATGACGACGCAAGCGCTGGTGCACCAGGAGGGCGAGGACTACGACTACATGCCGGCGAACCAGTCCAAATCGCTGGGTAACGACGACCAAGGCTTCTGGGGGCTGTCGGCCATCACGGCGGCCGAGAACAAGTACCCGGACCCGCCGGACGGACCGGGATGGCTGGCGCTGGCGCAGGCCGTCTTCAACGAGCAGGCGGGCCGCTGGAACGAGGAGACGTGCAACGGCGGCCTGAAGTGGCAGATCTTCACCTTCAACCAGGGCTTCGACTACAAAAACACCATCTCGCAGGGCTGCCTGTTCAACATCGCCGCCCGCCTGGCGCGCTACACGGGCAACTCGACCTACGCCGACTGGGCCGAGAAGACGTGGAAGTGGACCTACGACGTCGGCCTCATCTCCAACGACTACCACTTCTACGACGGCACGTCGGATGCGTCGGGCGCGAACTGCTCCAAGAAGGACCACACGCAGTGGACTTATAACGCAGGCATCTTCCTATACGGCTCTGCCGTGCTATGGAATTTGGTAAGTTCCCTCCCCATCCGTTGATCCCAGCCTCAACACACCCGCTCATGTACCACAGACGGCCGAAGACGAAGGCAAGGAAGACAACATCTGGCGCACGCGCACCGAAGGCATCCTCAAGAGCATCCGCGTCTTCCTGTCGCACGACATGCCCAACGTCATCACCGAAGTGGCGTGCGAGAAGTCGGGCACGTGCAACATGGACCAGCGCTCGTTCAAGGCCTTCCTGGCGCGCTGGATGGCCGCCACCACCAAGGTCGCGCCGTGGACCATCGAGACGCTCGAGCCCATCCTCAAGGCCTCGCGCGAGGCCGCCGCCAAGGCGTGCACCGAGGCCGACGGCAAGACCGTGTGCGGCCTGCAGTGGACGACCGGCCAGTTCGACGGCACCACCGGCGTCGGCGAGAACATGGCCGCCCTCGAGGTCATGGCCACCGCCCTCGTCAAGAACGTCGAGGGCCCCCTCACCAAGAAGACCGGCGGCACCAGCAAAGGTAACCCCGATGCCGGTTCGGGCGCCGCTGGCTCGAACACGCCGAAGCACAGGGAGCCCATCAACACCGGCGACAAGGCCGGCGCCGCCATCCTGACCATCCTATGCTTGGGTGGCACGCTCGGCGGTGGGTTCTGGCTGATCAAGCCGTGAGAGGAAAAGAGAAGGGTGGATTGCTTTCTTTTTAATTTTTCTCCCCTCTTCGTCTTCTCCTTATTTGGCTTCGGAGTATGCCCTCCCCCCATGCGGAGATGTGGCGGGGCGATAATCTGGGACTTCATGGGAATTTATCCATCTTACCTTGCTTCTTTATGGGGAGAAACCGAGCTGATATGTTCTTTTTTTTTTTGTTTTGTTTGGATACTGGATATACCACGGGATAGGGAAGCGCAAGCGAACTTCTTCACTTTCGAATTCAAGGACGGATCAAATCTGGATGCATGACAACTTCTTTTTCCTGCTCTCTTTCGTTGTCATAAAACTAATTCTAGGTACCCTGTGGGTTACAAATAGGTCTTCCCTTTCCGTATTCCGAGTGAGAAATCCTTTGTAAACCATCATGGCCCAGCACGCACACCAAACTCTTTAGGAACCAGACTTTTGTTCTTCTCTTCTCGTCGTTCACCCAGGTTTCCCGAACCTAATACGGATCGTTCTCGGAATGATAAGCCGCCACATTCCGCGCAGCCTGGTTAGGTATCCTGGAAGAGGGGCAACATCGAGATTGGGAAGACGGTTGTCCTTTCCAACACATTCGACCAGACCCTCAGAAACGAAATGGGAGGAAGAGTAAAGAAATGAGCCACCGACGGATCGCAATATTCCCCCGGGCCCTTCATTTTGGTGGCAAACAATTTGAACCAAGCCGTCTCCCCAATGTTTGACCACGTCGGCCGACAAGCGCGCGGATAAAGAGATGTGTTTGATGCCAATCTGCTAGCTACCGATCCCCGCTCAGCAATACTCCTCGTCCTCTCCTACGGCGGTATTGAAGAACGACGACTCGTTAGCACCGGCGAGGGGAGGGCCGTAGAAGGGATTGGGCAGGTTCTGCGGGACGCGGTACCAGTCGTCGTTTGCGCCAGCACTGCCGCCGCCAGCGCCACCACCGTTGCTGCCGATGTTGGCGCTGCTGGCCG
The DNA here is from genome assembly GCA_009829795.1 of Lasiodiplodia gonubiensis. Classification (NCBI taxonomy): domain Eukaryota; kingdom Fungi; phylum Ascomycota; class Dothideomycetes; order Botryosphaeriales; family Botryosphaeriaceae; genus Lasiodiplodia; species Lasiodiplodia gonubiensis. Next base: position 151,634 of record RHKH01000052.1, on the reverse strand, counting down.
GAAAAGGCTTACCGGTGTCAGCGTTGATAGTGACGTCGGACTCGCTGCCATTGCTCTTCTCCTTCGCCGCCGCCTTGAGCTGCTTCATGCGCTGCCGCTCTTCGGCGCCGCTCGGGCTCTTCATGGCGTCGTCGGCGATGGCGGCGAAGACTTCTTCCACGGTGCGCTTCTTCTGCGCCTTAGACGGCGAAGCGTCGCTGTCGTTGGACGTAGTGTCACGGCTCGGCGTCACGCTGCTGTCCGCGTCGTCGCTCTCGCCGGGGATGGCGATGTTGTCGAAGGCGTTGGCGGTGGCCTTGCTCTCCGGGGTACGCATGGCCTCGAACGTCTCGCGCAAGTTGTAGCCCCTGGGATAGGTGCGCTTGTGCGCGCCAATGCTGCGCTGGATGTTCTCCTCTGCCTCGTCGACGT